>MU182894.1:0-79132 GCA_016904865.1 Pissodes strobi | reverse complement strand
ATTGCCGCCTTTCTTAATGTAAATTAACTCTATTCTAAGTATGGGTTAACGATATATTTGTATTAGCATTATAACACGTTGTGACTATATTTATTTTAGTTGATAAGCGAAGCACATTGTTATTAGGATAGCTTGGCTTGATTTATATTACATTACCGTAGAACGGCCAGCGAACCGATTTATATTTTTAAGAATTCTGTTAATAAAACCCGCCTTTACGCTGCATTAGACTCGTCGATTCATATTTTATTGTCGGTTTGAATATTTCATGACTTTTTGGAACCCCTTGGTTGCCGGACTCCAATCACCGGCCGATCATTTCTGAGATCGTTAGATCGTTTTGGGACCTCTGCTTTTATCTGCAATTTTTGTAACATTCGGTTGTTAGTTCCGAGTAATAGGAATGTACTATTTCTTATAATTGCAGCTGTCGATTTAAATTTTTAAAAGTTTATCGTTTTGTCATGGAATATTCTCTGGTATTTATTTTCTTGAACCATTTAATTTCAGTGCCTTAATTGTGGCTTCCGCCGTCATGTTACCCTCATAATAAACGAGAACTCAGTCGTTTATTATCTTAGAATTATTCCTTGTATCGAAATCACTTGGCATGTTTCAGCCCATTACTATTTCTTGCTGTTCTGACGTAGTTTTCTTAATCTCGTAGAAGGAGAAAGGCAAATTGACGGAAACAAATCGAGAGTTCTTCCTTCTAGTTAGACCGTTCGGCGAGAAGAGAAGCTCTCAGTTTGAGTGCAGTCAGACCCGAGTACATCCACCACCGAGTAGCGACAGAAACCGTCGGAACCTTTGATGTTGGGGGGCCAAATTTTATTTATCTCTCATTTGACACGTTTGACGGATAAACAACCTATTTCACTAGTTAAATTGTGAAGAACTCGTTTACACTGTCGATAATTTGAAGTGGACGACTTAATGAATTAAGGATATTTGCGGTTGAATTAATATGAATATCATTGAAAAACTTTATTAAAAGAAAATATTTTGTTTGCTTTATTTTATCACACACAAAAGAAACATTTTTAATTTATAGTCTAGAGAAATCAAATTGGGTAAACAAATTAACAGAAATAGTATTGCAATATAAATTATTTTTGAAGTGAATACTTCTTTGGTTTCATGAGAGTGATTTTTCAAGGCCGCGTCACATGGGTTTCGAATATTCCTCCAGCGTTACGAAAAAAATTCGAATCATCGGGTATGATTCAATTTGTGTTATAATATAAAGAGTGTGGCAAACGTATCGGAACCGACTCAAATGAGTAAAACAAGTTGAGAATAAGTGAAACTAATCGAAAGTTGATTGGACGACTAACCCAAACTAACCAATTCTATTAAAATTGATTATAACGTATCCGAACCGGCTGAAATAAGTAAAATAAGTTAAGACTAAGTGAAACTAGCCGAAAGTTGAATAGACGACTAACCCAAATTAACCAAACCTATTAAAATTGATTATAAGGTATCGGAACCTGTTCAAATAAGTAAAATAAGTTGAGACTAAGTGAAACTAATATAACCGAAAGTTGATTGGATTACCAATCCAAACTAAGAAAAAATGTTGTGTATATAAAAGCACTTCTATGAAATAAATAAAATACAAACTATATGTCCTTCTTTGCACAGCATTGCAACGCATGCGGGATACAGCCTGGTAGGGCTAAAAATACATTTTGACATAAAATTGATACCTAGTTCTAATTCTTAAGATGGCGACTGGGTGCAATTTTAAAGATATTTACACAGTTTTAATTGCGGAACATTAAGTGTTTATTGTCACTTCCTATGGTACCTACAACGCATTATCAAAATCTTTCAATTATTGGTTTAGCGTTAATAAAATATCGGCTAGAACTTGCCTCTCCAAATTTGGGTACTTTGGTAGCCACAAGACACAAGTAGGTAAATCTAAACTTTATTTTACATTTTTTTGTTTTAATATTAACAAATAGTTTATTTACCGTCTATAATACATGCATCAAGTTTCTTAATTTACGTATTTTTGTTTTTGATTTATTAAATTTCAAATCTTTATTTCTAAATTTTAATGTGTAAAATATCTTACATCTAATAAATAATTTTAACAGAAATAGTTTGCGAAAATTTTCACAAGGAGGATCAAATTTCATATCTTCAAATAAATGTAATAGTGTATTTGAAATATGATCCCCCATGGAAATTTTCAAAAATTCATTATTAAAAATTATTTCTAAATTATAAATAAAAATAACGAAAGCTTCTGGGGGTGTAGACGATTAAAAATGAGAACTTTATACTCAAAAGTTATTAAAAAATGTTTTATTTGAACCTATATAATATTTTAAAGAAATTATTTTTTAATAATGAAACTAAACTAAAATTTTAAGAAATGTTTTGACATCAAACTCCTTTTAAAAATTTAATTGAAAAAATATTAATAAGGGTAAAAGTAATATTAAAACTTAAAGAAAAAATTGATTTATCGGGTTTTGCATGAACGGAATTATTTTTTTTTTCCATTTTTCATGGGAATTTAGCGGCTTTTCGTCGCATCTCTGTTTAAAAATCGATAGAGCATGTCGAAATTAGTGGAAATCCATCCCCAACTCGAAAAACACAAAAAGTGGGTTAATCGGTTTTTGCATGTCAGCTCCTCATTTAATAAAATGGTGTTATTCCGAAAATGTCTAATTAATGGAAAATTTTAATTTTTTTTGTGGTTTTGAATATCGGAAATCTGTTATGGAGATGAAAATTACTGGTAATTTGCTCTCTAAACATGTACAATTTATAGAAATCATTTAAATTGACATGGGTTAATTTTGGTTCTGTATTAGGCAGGGTTGTTCAAGCGCGGAGCGCGCTTGTATCATTGCGCTTGTCCGGTTAATTAAAACTAGTTTCGATTATTATTGCTACGCGCGCTTGTCTCTTCACTCTGGTTAATTGGGGTTAGTTTTGCTTAGTCTGGCTTAGTTTTGGTTAGTCTGGGTTAATCTTGATAAGTTTGGGTTGGTTTTAGATAGTTTTGGTTAGGTTGGATTAGCTGTAGTTGATTTAGGTTAGTTTGGGATAGTGAAGAGACAAGCGCACGTAGCGCGCATGTCTCTTTACTCTGGTTAATTAGGGTTAGTTTTGCTTAGTCTTGGTTAGTTTCGGTTAATCATGATAAGTCTGAGTTGGTTTTGGTTAGTTTGGGTGAGTGTTGGTTTCTATTGATTAGTTTCGAAGAGCTGTGTTGTTGTTGGTTTGGGTTAGTTTTGGTTAGTTGGGAATAGTGAAGAGTCTTTTTACTCTGGTTAATTTGGGATAGAGAGGTAGAGAGGCACTCTAAGTCAAGATTTTTTTTCAAATACATTTTCGCTCTTCTAAACTTTTTTTTTTTTTTTTGAAAATGACAATGATGTATTTGCGGCGAAAAATTTTGATTGTCCTGCGTTGAGAGAGAAACTCTAGCAAAAAATAAATTTACTATTTTCCTAACGGATTTACGCTAAACGAAACTTAATCCATGATCGCAACAAATACATCAACCGCCTGACTATGAACATCCTTTGCTTTGTCATATGACAGTTAGCAATCTATTTCGCGCAGGCGCCATGAAAATTGAAACCCGTAATGTCGCTACTCGGTGGTGGATATACTCGGGTCAGACTCCACATTTAGTTTTGTGATTTAATTCCACCCATTCATTGGGGATATATTGTGGTCGCTCTTTGTGTTTTGACACGACCGATTTTTCGGGATGTAAATACTGTACTAGGTAAGCATTTTCTCTGGAATTATTCTTTCCCCTATTGCTTGTGAAGCATGCGGACGACGCCATGACGCTAATGGTTGTTTCCCCTTATTTCTAGAGGCTTTCCACGTTCGTCGTATACGTATAAGACCGAGACCGTCGAATCTCCCGTACTCTCACACACACTAACGAGGTAATTATTGCTACAGTTTTTTTTCCAACTTAACGATTTAATTGCTTTATCTGTGTTAACCCTCTTTTGTGCATAGTCCGCCATCTGCTTTGCATTGCTTGGGTTATCTTATCTACTCCATTTTATCAAGTCTGAATTTTTATTTTAATGTAATTTGAGATTGATCATATGGGGAAGTTTATATTTTCTTTTAGGGATGATTCATACCATCTTTTTTTATATTCAATTTGTCTGTACCTTAGTTTTTTTTAATTTGCTGATGGTCATTGAAAATTCATTGATAATTTTTGGGGGGATTTGTTTCATAATGAAAATATATTTATGCAAGAGGGGCTATAGTTTTTTTTTATTATTAAAGTAAGGGGGCTTTGTCTAATGCATACTGGGTTAATTCAGGGTTTTACTAGCAGACTAGAAGCAGGTTTTTCTACCAGACCTACAACTACCTCAATTAGCGGGTCACAGTCCAATTACAGGGCCACAACTTTAATTAGCGGGCCACAGTTCAATTTCCGGGCTACTTCTAGCCCCAGGCTACACTAGAGCCAATTGAATTGGCGAGTCCTCTGTTAGTTTCGTCCTCAGGGCCAGTGCCCTAGCGGTACCAACAGGTGCCTGGCGCCAGAGTTCGACCGGATCTAAGTGGTATTGTACTGAAGCATTGGTCTTAATTTATATCTCGTTTTTTTATTTTTGTGATTAATTATAATGAATTTGGCACTATAGATGGTGCCTTAAAAGAGCCAAGTTTCATTATTCAATTATTTTTCTGACCGCTTGACGTAATCGTTCTTAATTTATCTCTTTTTAATATAAATCAAGCATTGACAGGCTTTAAAATAGTTTCAATAATTTTATTCTTTTTATTCATTTATCGAGTAATATAACCGTTCTGAACTTTATCTCTTTATAATATAAGTCAAGCATTGACAGCCAAGCTTTCAATAGTTTTATTCTAATTTTATTCCTTTTATTAATTTATCGAGTCATTTGACTTATTTATTGTGGCCGTTCATTGCTACATATTATTATTGCTACATTTAAAATGGGTGCAGCTATTAGCGCATGCATACCTAGATGTAATTAGCTTAGTTAACATCGAAGTGATCACTTCGGTTTGTTTAGTGCATTTAGTTGTAAGGCATACAGTACCGAGTATTAACAACAGAATTGGTCTCCGTACAATCACCATATTGTACCAATTATTAGTTAAATTTAATAGTCATTTGACATTCTTTTGTCTTTAACTTGCCATTTTACTCCAGATAAATTGTTGCTGTTTTCAAAAAAAAAAAAGTACTTAGTAGCATATACAGGGTGTCTCTAAAAGGTACGGAAAAAATGCTACCACAAACTCCTGAGGCTAAAATATGATGATCTAACCCGATTTACCTCTGTCCAAAAGTGGATGATTTCGGAGATACAGAGTGTCAAAAGTTCAATTTGATTTTAGTTTTTTATAAATAATTTTTGTAATAATTGGCCTATTATCACAATATTCGGGTAGGGGGGGTTTAGCGGGGTGAAAAATTGAAATCTGCCCTCAGTTTCATTGTAAAATTTAGAGGGCGCCACCTGCGGTACTTTGCACACTTTTAAAACGAAATAACTTTTTTTGAGCCACACTGTATTTAACTTTTAAATAAAAATTCTTATTCTCCAACGTCTTTTACATAAAAAAGGTATACCTGGTAAGAATTGATTTGAGCAGTCGTTTTTGAGATATCTGGATTTAAAAAATTCATTTCGTGTATGGCTACAATTTAACACAATTTGAAGCGAAGGCGTTTTAATAAAATAACTGTTATTAAAAACTGCTGTCAAATCGAATCTAAAAAATTGTAATACTTAACAATTCAAGCATACATTTTAATCATAATAGTATGAATTACGGCCTATATTTTGGTAGGTGAAGTTTGTGAAATTCTTGAAAGTCCTCTGATTCTGAACGGCGTTGTTTTTGTTGATTTTTTTGGAACATTGTTGCTTTTTTGTCGGTGTTTAGGTTTTAAATTGCGAGTAGTACTGGAATATCGTGAAAGAGAATTAACAAGAGCCAGTAAATTTTCAAACAATTTGCAAATTTATTTTCGTCATGGCCGTACAGTATACCAACGAAGAAATGACCGATATGGTATTTGTTTTTGGATATTGCCAAGGAAATGGTTTAGAATCTTGCAGAGTATATAGTGAAAGATTTCCGAATCGTCGCTTACCAAATCATAAAACCTTCGCGGCTGTTGAAAGAGTGAAAACGAGTAGGTTTGCGCTCCTTTCTATTAATTATTGTCGTGCACGTAGGTACGGTAAGAACTTCACAGATGAAGCCTCTTTCACGAGGAGTGGCATAACTAATTTGCACAATGAACATGTCTATGCTGAAGAAAATCCTTATGCGAGTGAAATAGCCCATTATCAGCATGAGTTTAATATCAATGTGTGGGCAGGAATCATAGACACTTTCATAATTGGTCCTGTCATTTTACCACTTCGACTAAATGGCCAAATTATTTGGAACAACCGCAAAACGAATTGCCAGACTTATTAGATCCCTGCCCTTGAAACTTCGAAGAGGAATGTGGTTTATGCATAACGGTGCTCCTCTAAATTTTATGTTCAACGTGCGTAATTATTTGAACGAACAGTATCCAAATAGATGGATAGGTTGAGGTAATGATCCACCCGCAAATTCGATTCCCTGACATGACTTCGATGGATTACTTCTTGTGGGGAACTATGAAAACCTTGTGTATTCTAGTAGGCCAGTAGATTCAGAAGATGAATTAAGTAAGGAGACGTATTCAAACTAGTATTGACGGTTTGAAAAATGATGTACGAAATGCTCCAGAGAGTCCAATTTAATTTTTTACGACGTATTAATCTTTGTACACACGAAAATGGAGGTCATTTTGAACATATATTGAAAGCATTTTTCTTTCATAAACTTTTGTTGTTGATGAATCTCTTATTAACTGTTTTTACTCGAGAATAAAATTATAGCACATTTAACTTGTTTTTGTTATTTTTGATGTGGCAATGTGTGTATGGCAATACAATGCAATGCAATGATCTGTTTGAGTAAGAAATCAAACATTTAAATCCAGATATCTCAAAAACGACTGCTCAAATCAACTCTTACCACCTATACCTTTTTTAAGTGAGAGACGTTGGAGATTAAAAAAATTTATTTAAAAGTTAAATACAGAGTGGCTCAAAAAAGTTATTTCGTTTTAAATGTATGCAAAGTACCGGCGGTGGCGCCCTCTAGATTTTCCAATGAAAATGAGGGCAGATTTAAAATTTTCAACCCGCAAAACCCCCCCACGCCGAATATTGTGACAATACACCTCTTATTACAAACATTATTTATGAAAAACTAAAACCAAATTGAACTTTTGACACTCAGTATCTCCGAAACCATCCACTTTTGGACTGAGGTAAGTCGGGTTAGATCGTCATATTTTGACCTCAGGAATTTATGGTAGAACTTTTTCCGCACCTTTTAGAGACACCCTGTATATTGTTCCTTAAATTTTAGATTGTGTTTTCTTGTTAAGTTAAGGTTGAGTTAGTTGATTTAATACGTGGACCTAGCCACCCTGCACAACATCAGCGGAGCTTTTTCAGTTTAGTTGGACAGAACTGGTGGCGCTCTAACGACCCCACTACCGGGGCCGGGCATTCGCAATACGAGTCTCCGGGGCTAGGTTTCCTTTTAATTACAAATCTTTATTTTTGACTTTGAAATCGGGTTAGAAAAAAACGCCCCATCTCTAACACATTATCTCTTATGGAAAAAAATCTAGATTTGTTGATTTATTGATAAGTGCGTGGTTTTGAGAGAGAGACCAAAGGCTTTTAAAAAATTGGATAAAAATTTCAGGTCCCTGTTTAAAAAATGAAGTTGATGAAAGGGGCCCAAAAGCGAAAAGTGGCAAAAATAATATTACATTTATTTTACATTATCTCTTCAAACAAAGGCAGGAAAAAATAAAAATAAAATAGACGATTTTCGTTTTTTTACGGATATCTCCAGAAGTAGACGGAATTTTCTAAATTTCTCGACGGCTTGTCAATCACCCTTAAATTGCGCAACTTTGCCCCAATTTAACTCATACCCATACAAAGAAACCAATTTGTAGCACCATGTATCGAATTTCCCACGAATAGATTAGAACAACTAAAACCTAAGAAATATGACCTGGTAAATTATGTACTACCATATAGAATATTTGTATTTTTAATTTTGTTAAAAAAGCTACATTTATATAAAAAAGTGGCTAATGAAGCAAATTAGGGTTTCAAAACGCGAAAAAAAAACGTCTGCGCGGCGGTGGCAGCTTGCCAAGGTTCGGGAGCAACTCGGTGGTCGAAAAAAAGGGCGCGCGGAAGCCGTTCTGTCGATCCGAGCTCTAGCTGGCCCATGTAAACCCTCTTTCCATTATTGTTTAACTGTTTTAGAAGACAGACTAAAACTGAAAGACCCAACAAATAAAAACTAGAAGTCAAAGTGGGAAAATCAGTTAAAACTAATTTATTCTCGTTACCCCCGTGCAATTCAAACATCCAACATTGTGTCATTATTAACTTGCCCACAGGATCACCAACTCTCAAACAACAATATACAGACACACAGTTTAAATATAATCTAATAAGATAAAACAGTATAGTATAATAAAATTCAATTTTAAAAAAAAACCCACAATGCGCACTAAAAATATCGTTTGTGTTATTTTTATTCTTGAAGTTGAATACACTATAGTTACTATAAGATTATAGTTATGTAAATTGTTGAAATAAGGGCAGTTCATTTTATTGACTAAAAAATCATCAAAAGATAGGAGGAAGCTGCTTTTGATAATTTCTAGAAAAGTCGAGTAGCACTTGTGAAAAAAATTTGAACATGTTAGAATCGATGAAAACAAAAACGCCTACAAAAGAAATTGGCTAGTTTTTCCTTATACAGCAAGTATTCGATGATTAAAATAACCCTTCAGCTATATGAGCATAAATATTTCAAAAGTAAAACTAGCTTATGGGTTTTTGACAACATACTACCCTACAAACAGTAGGCATCCCTTTAATCCTTATTTAATAAGCATATAATCTTCCTAAGTGTATTATTGCTCGAACTACATAGGCAAAACCATTGCCAGCCATAGGACAGTTAGTTGTTTTGTTGTTACACCATAATATCGATATTTGACTGTTTCCGGTCTCTTCTTCAACTTACCTACTGATGTGCAAAAATGTTTGTGAGCATCCAACGTCTTCATGCAACGTTTATTCCTCAGATCCCAGATCCGAAGAGTTTTGTCGTCGCTGGCAGACACTAAGAACTTGCCGCCCGGATGAAACACCACGCCCCGAACCCAGTTGTCGTGGCCTACGAGTACGAAAAGTGCAATACCTGCACCGACGTCCCATATTCTAAAAAAGTACGATTAAATTAGTGGTCACAATGATGGACCGTTGATTGTTGAGGCAGTGCACAGTTTTAATTTACAAGTTTTCCAAGTCTAAAATTTAGAGATAATTCTGGAATAACACGATAAAATAGTTTTAACTTAAATTATATGATTAGATTGGTACATTTATTTTAGGTTTACAAAAATCCACTTTCAACTTTCATTTTTAGCAAAAAAGAGAATCTACATAGAAATTGCAAGATACAGAATTAAAAAAAAAAACTATAGAATTTAAAAAATATACAGTAATGTAGAGGCTATGAAGTTTTCAGAAAGATCAGAAAATTAAGTATTGCGACTTCCAATCCATAGTGAAGATACCTACCTAATTGTCTTATCTCTAGAGCCGGACGCCAAGAACGGACCCATGTGCGCCCCCTTTTTGTTATCGGCGCCCGCCGCTTCGTTGATAGCGTTGGCGGCGGCATCTGGAGCCCAGGCGATGCACTCGATAACGTGATCGTGGGCGCGAAGTTCACCCCGGCACTCCTTTGAAGCAACTGCCCAGATCCGAACTGATTGGTCGTTTGAACAACTGGCCAAAAGGTTGCCGTCGGGTGATGGTCTGACCATTCTCACCTGCAATCGAAAAATAATAAATAATGATAAATTACCTAATGTCTTTATGGTCATTTATGAAAAAACTACATTAAAAATCATGGCTGCAGGATAAGTAATTCAGGTAAAGTTGTAATATTACTATTGAGATTATCTAGCAGAGATTTGAAAAATCCATAACTTATCATTAGCATTTTGTACATCAAAACTCATTTAATGATTCTCAGCCATAATTAAATAGAAATTAAACTATTAAGTAAAACTTGCCCATTCTCTGTGTCCCGTATACGTTCTGACACAGTATCCCGTCGACACCTCCCACATCTTGATGGTCTTATCCCGACTGCAGGAAACGACGAAATCGCCTGCGGGCATAAACGCGACGCTGGATACGTTGTGGTCGTGGCCAAGCATGGTGCGGATACACTCGAAGCTCTGTTGAAAATCCCAAAGCTTGATACTCATGTCTGAGCTGCAAGACACCTGGAATTGTTGAATTGGCATCAGTTAACACAAATGAAAAAGTGACGCTTGTGATGATACCTATTTGTTATAAAAATTTATAATAGTAAAGAATAAAGAATCCTCTAAGCTTTTAACAATTGCTTACAAAAATGAAAATCTTTGGATTCTTTAATAAATTTATTTTGGGGTTATTTTAAAATATGATAAAAAGTTGCTTTCGTGATGATCTAGAGGGATAATGTTCAGTTTTTGCAGTAAATTATATTGCATACTGTAAATGTTTCATTTGGGAAATACACAGTAAATGCTTACCAATAGTTTTCCAGAAGCATCAAATGCTATGTCTTGTATAGGGTCGGTGTGACCCTTGAGCGTCCTTTCGTATTCGCCTGTCTCAAAGTCCCACACTTTCATTGTGGCATCTTCACTAGCAGAAACCATGAGACTGAACACGGGATGGAATATGACACGGGTGACTGGAGCACGATGGCCTAAAAAAGACATTTCCAAATTAAAAATGCAATTTCAATAAGTCAATGTTATCTTTAAAGTAACCAACCATTAGAACAGAAACGCTATATAAACCCTGAACACATTTACGCCATATGCAATGTTTAACCTTTTATTATACTGTATTCTAACTAGCTAACTAGCTCTTAAAGCTAGATCACAGAAACATGTGTGACTAACGTCCTATTTACCCGATACCCCTTAATCATGAATGAGAAGGATATGGCGCGGTGGTCGTAAAAACTACGTTTTAGCAAATCGTCCTCTAATTGCTAAATCTACAGTTCATGTGGAGATTTGATTAAAACGGAAAATTTAAGGATCGTCAAAGATCTAAGCCCCCTTTGAACAGAACACAGCAATTAATTTGCAAAGTTCTACTAATATGGTAGGTAATTCCATTTTAAAAAGTTGGCAAAGTTATAGTTGGAACTGCCTGGCGATATCCAGATAAGCCGAACCTATCCGATCAGGTAAGGTCAAAAGTGAAAAATGCATATTTATTAAGAAAATGGGTATTTTAGGCTACCATTGGCCTATGATTCTTAATCACATCGTTTCAACTGGTAAGTATCTCCAACAGTCTTCAAGTACTTGCCAGTTGAAACATTATGATAAAGAAACGAAAAAGACACGGCAAGTCTAAAATACCTTCGTTCTTGAACAAACAACATTGCCTCCTAGCTTCAAGCAAGCATATACATAAGTTCAAACGCTAGTCTTGCACTCATTTAGGATCCATATTTGTACAGATTTGCAACCAGAAAGTTGTGTTCATATGCAGAAAATAATTTTTCCATTATAAACTATTACACTTTACGATAACCGGTGGAAAAAATACGCCGCCCCTGTTGCTTTCAACTTAACTCTTATGTTTAGTTAAGCTCGAGAGGTTAATTTAGGAAGAACACTAAATCAACAAATTCGAAGCAGGTAAAAGAGTGCCATTCAGTTTAAGTAAATATTTACATTAGAACTTTAGTTTTCTGCTTACTGAGTCACACTATTTTATCAACCGAATAGAAAGAAATTACTTGATTATTTTACGAGTAGTAAATACTCTGGAATATGATTCAAGGGCATTTATCGGCTGAACACAATCGTATCGAAATACAAAATATGACCCTCCCCTTATACAAAAATATACTTCTGACATGAATATGCGGCAAAAGTTGAATGATAATATTATGACAATCATGAGCCCTAGAAAATTGAACGTCAGAATTAATGCAATAAAAGTAGATAAGATGGCATAATAACTTTGTTTTACAGAACATTTAAAATTTAATTGAATTTAACACCTTCAAATTAGAGCAAACTAAAACTGAAAGCACGAAAATATTTTTTGAAACTGTGAAATTATTCTGACTTTTCAATGATTGCTGGCTAATGCTGTAGCAGACCTTTTTCTCCAACCACGCACAAAATAACTAATTACTAAATTCACACGGAATCGCAAAATCGACAAATGTCGTGGCATTCCTATTCTACGCTCTAGACCTAGAGCAGCAGTTCTCAACCTCTGCTATTTGTACCATCGGCAGTACATGAAATTATTCCCAGTGGTATGCTAAAGAAGACAAAAAATAAAGAAATAAACGCCAACCAAAAACAGAAACTAAAATCATCCATAAAACACGACAAATATTATAAATATATTTGAGAAAAAGGAAAGATGCAACACTGGCACACTGATTGAGAAAACGCGGAGCTGCCGCGCGAATCTTCAGTCAATTATCTAGAATTAGAATGATCTATCTAGATACGTATTCAAATTAGGTGGTATTGGTACTTAAAACAACCAGTCTTTTTTTGGTGGTACGTCATTAAAATGGTTGGGAACCGCTGCTCTAGGGGGTCACGCAGGTTGGTTTTTGAGTGCAGATTGCAGCTTTCGAAGGATTATCGCGCTCCGCAACATTCTTTCTCATGTGGCAACCAATCAGTTACTTTTCGCTCTAAATACACAATAGTATATTATAAAACAAATGTTGAAAGCGTATTTTCATACTACTTTTCCAAATGACACAAAAAGCACTCTTTAGATTCTTAAGAAAACAATTATAGAAATCCACTTTTCAATACGTGTAATGAAAAGTACTCATACCACCTACACCTGTCAAGTCACAACGTCAAATCAAAGATGCCATATCTATTCAAATAGAATGATGATGAAAACACCCGTGTGATATAAGCCACTTTCAAGCCACTTTCAAGCCACGTCAACTGTGTTTTTTTTTCATTTTCATAAGAGATTGTAGGAAAATCACTATTTCCTACGACCACTTATGAAAATGAGAAAAGAAACACAGCTAATGTAACTAGAAAGTACCCCACGCGTGTATTGTATTTGAATAGACGCGAATGTTGTCAATTTGACAGTATATTTATTTTGACATTTTGACTTGACAGATAATATGGATGATGCGACGAGTACTTTTCAACACATCGTTTCTTACAATCTAACTAGAGAGTACTTTTTAATGCTCTTTCATAGGTGGTTGTAGGAAAAATAATGTACATTACTCGTGTGAAAGTACGTTTTCAACACTTGTTATGTAATATAGTATTATGAGTCTGAAGTTTTTTGTGGGCAGAAAATTTGCGATGTCAGCGGTAGGGCACATTAAGGATTATTTCAAAGGACAAAGAAAATTTCTATATGATCCACGTCACGATCGGCGTCCACTCACTCAGCAGGTCTTTTCGTATAAAATATGTACATTTTGAAACATTTTGTGGATCCCGAGACCTGCAACTGCACAGTACTAGTGTATAAGCAACCGCGTTCAGCCAAAATTCTCAGAGTTTTCCAGTACTACAATAATGCTAACTAACACAGTAGATTTATATAGCAACTTCCGAGGCTACATAAATGTCAAGCCGGTTGGAGATTAATTTCGTGAAGGTGAAACTCGGTTACGACTTGAGGTGTCCTTTAAGCAGACTTTCAAGACGCAATAAGTTTTGGAATTTCAAAGTACATTCAGTATCTCGTAGGATCAATTTATCCACTAACACATAAATTTGGTAAATCTCCCAGGCCATTTATTTACCAAACTCAAAATCATAACAGTTTTCTTTATCAGTAAGAAAATGAACCCATTGGTGATTTCTAGGGAGATATTCCCACGACTGTCAGACAAATTACTCGATATTGAATGGAAGACAATCACTCAGTATCTCGCGGTATATTTGTCATTTATAGTTTGGCAAGGAAACCACACTGACGTTGCTTTTTAGACTGCAGGCAGCTCAAGACCTTGCTACATCCAACACCAGTATCAGATCCAAAAAGAAATAGTATGCTAACTCTACCACAATGTTATGTTCCAATCAATCAATTTTTAGCCAGTTATTTACAGAGGTCTTTATTGCTTAATTTTTGTTTATTTTTATCCTATTTCCGTTTATCCTAATTTGTTTTCTCTCCGTACCTCTATTGGCAGAGTCCTAGTAGTATTAAAGAAAATTTCATAACCTTTAGAAAAATACCGTTCAACTTTTAATAAGGAAAGACGAAACAAACAGGAAAAGCTTACTTTTCTGCAGCCAAACATTATTGAGAAATACCGCTTCAAAAAATAGATGGCTTGCAAAATTTGTGGGTGCAACATATTTATAAATGGAAGCAGCATCAATTATTATGAACACGCTTTTAATAGGTTCGTTTTTATATAATCGGTGCAACTTTCGGGCTCTGAATACATATTTAATTATCGATGGAATTGTTGATTTTAATGGCAAAGTAGATAATTTCGCAATAGTATATCGATACATAACATAGTAAAAGATAGTTTAAAATACATTACGAAAAATGACCTATTTCCAAGATATTTAATAGTGTTCTAGACATATTCTGAATTAGAGTTGGTGTATGAAGACAACTTGACGTTGACAAATATTAAGTACAGTCGTCAACAATAAATCTTGGACAAAAAAAAATTGAATAACGTTTGATGTTTGATCAATTTTCCATTTTTTGACCAATCATAAGAAAATTTTCGATATTTTGTACTTAGGGGTATCTAGATTATCGCTGAATGATTCCAGCTTCGAATTTAAAACATCCTGTAGAGTATTTTGGAGGTCTGGTCATATTTCAATATGGTTTGTTTTCCCAATATTTTGTTTCTTGATTCATTCGAAAATCTTTTTTCTTGTGCGAGATAGAAATTTGTATGCAAAAATACAAAGAAACGGTACCAAGCATTTAATTACACAATAATCAGAAACAAGAATACAGGTTCACTATCGTGTATTATCACTTCGTGCTCTTTCCTATCTGACTGATGCAACGCGACGTGGCATACTTCGAATAAGGTTTGATATCTTCTTGTTGGATATTGTTCCAGTCTTCAATAAGAGTCTCGAAGTCCTTCCCGCAAGTGTTTTTGCTCTATCGGATTGAGATCAGGGTTTCGAGCCTCATCTAAATATCCAGTTACCACTCGCGCTACGTGCGATTCGGTATTCTCATGAATCAGTACTGTTTTCTATAAGAACAAGCGCTGTACGCGTTTGTATAGAATCTCTAGCGCTCATATCATTATACTGTCCTCTCCAAATGGCGTCCTAGGGGTTATGCATCACTGCTCAAATAGATGAACCCTACTTGCTCCACACAGGTTCGCGCCCGTTGGAGAACGCAAACAGAATCGTAAACAATACATGGCTCAATTACTCGCTTTCTACGATGTTCGGCCAGTAATGCTGGGAAAGCAGCGAGCCTTCTGGACACCAATTCACGTTCTTTGCTCGGCGAATTGTACGTGAAGACGTAGCAATACTATGCACATTTCTTATTCAACGAGCAACAACCGCAGATGGTATGCCAGGCTCACGAAGAACAGTTAGCGGAATTAAACGATGTTCACGATAGCGACTGATTACCTAATTGCATAGCAACGAACTATTGTTTTTTCGGATACAGCACAAAAGCGCTGATCTTGATAACATGAATAACAGGTTTAATTAGCAACCTATATCATGTGGGGGCTCTATGAGAAGGTCTTCTAAAACTGAATCCGATACTGCCAACAAAATAGGGGTCTGCTCATTTCGTTACAGCAAAACGAAAATACGTTTTTTGAAATTAATATTATCCACGAAATGTGGTTTATTCTGACACACTCTCTCCTTCAAATACCCGCCAAGAAAAAAACCAATAAGGCGCAACGACCTTGGTGGCCTTTCAATTAGACACCAGCGATCCATCCAGAGATTTGGGAAAATTTCATTTAATTATGTATTTTGAGAGTTTGTCCTATTTTTGTCCCATACCTTAAGAATCAGCTTCCTAATATCCCAAATGTACATTGCAAACTTCAGTTAAGAGGTACCCAAAATGTTAATATTGTAAATAACCAAAAAAATAAAACTCCTGAACCTTGGACAGTTTTTTCCCACATTATGTTCAATAAATGGGGAACGATAGCAAGTTATTTATTAGCCTCGCATCAAATTGCAATGTATTCAGTTAACCCTTTTATTTCGATCACTGAATTGTAAGCAAGTGTTAGTATTTTTGAATTACCCTCAAAAAATAAGTGCATTGAAATTTTAATATGTTGGGTTGTGGTGACAAAGTACGGAGCCAGGATGAAGTATGTGCGTTGTTTAATGAAAAATATCCTGAAAACCCAGTTATTCGGTCAAGTGTGAGTAGGATATTCACAGAGTTGTAGCGCATGAGACAGTAAAGGATTTACCTAAAATGAGCCGACGACCTGTCTTAACTGAAGATAAAAAAGTTCTCATTCTTCAACTAACTTTGTAGTCCTTAATAACGATGTCAGTAGAGCTTCTGAACAGGGATTATTAAAGAGCCAGAAGTATCACCCCTATAAAGTGCCTGTCATACAGGAAGTTCTTGAGGATGACTACGATAGGAGATTAGAATTCTGTGAAAAAATGATGGCAATATGTGATGAAACTAACATATTTTCTCAAACTATTTTCTTCGATTCTGGTCTGATCAAAATCCACACTGGGTACGTGAGGAACATACACAACATCACCAAAAAGTCAAGGCTGGCATACTAAATAACATAATTTTAGGACCAAATTCCTTTAACGAAAACCTTACTGCTTAGCGTTACTTAGATTTCCTCTCATTGGCTTTAATAACTGCATTAGCAATTCTGTGTCCTAATGGGGATAATCCAGATATTCCCCATGAAAGAATATGGTTTCAGCAGGATGGCGCACCACCGCATTTTGGTGTAAATGTTCGAAGGTACTTGGACGAGATATTTTCAAAACAGTAGATAGATCGACAGGATACAATTGAATGGCCACCAAGGTCTACGGACTTACGCCATTGGATTTCATTCTATGGGGCGGTATGAAGGATAGTGTATACCATTGAGAACCTAAAAGATGGGATAAGGATGGAGGTCACTAATTTAACAGCCGAAAGTATTCGAAGTGCGGTTGATAGTATTTACCACAGACTCGGTGCCAATGTTTCAAAGCACTGATTAATTTAACGAGTGTCTAAAGTAGCTAATCGAAATTCAAAGTAGTAGCCATTAATCTATTGTCTTTTACCTAGCCGCTAGGAGGAAGTAAAATTCGTATTATTCTCGGAGTAGTCCAACCGTATTGATGGCGAGCGATCGAACTTTATTTCAGTGCTCAGTACTCCAAACTTCCATTTTAAGGTACGGATACTGAAATATCAGTACTTAATGCCAACTCTACACAAACCAAATTCTTAGGTTATTTATTTATTTATTTATTAACAATAATACTTACAGAGTTAAAAACTCCAAATAGTATATAAAACACATTTTTTCCAACTACTCCAAAAACTCAATCTTAAATAATTAACCCAATTGTCTCACCAATACTCTCTGTTTAAAACACAAAAAACTATATCTGAATAGATCAATACATTCGAAATGTTGGTTATAATTATTCATTAGCCTATTGGAAAAACATTTGAGTTCCATATTCAGTTCGATGGTGCACAATGTGAAACAGTTGTCTCGATCTCGTTGTTCTTTGGGGTATTCGAAAAAGAACCAATGACAATAATTGACTGCACTCAATTTGGCCATTAATCAATTTAAATAAAAATAATACCAATGCATTTTGTCTGCGTTGTTCAAGACCTTGAATACCTGCCAATTGAATGCGTGTCAAATATGACAAGTCCCGATATGGAAACCTCAACTTGTACAATAAAAATTTCACAAATTTGTTTTGAACCTGTTCTATGCGATATATATATGACAGTTATAGACAGGACTCCATATAACACTATTATATTCTAAAATGCTACGTACCAGACAGTTATACAATGATTTAATAGCTTTAATATCACAAACATTCGAACAGGTACGACGCAGAAAGCCCAACATTCTTGTTGCTTTTAACACTACGTTATCAATATGTTTATTAAAACTCAAGTCGCTGCAAAAAACTACACCCAAATCATTAAAACTGACCACCGATTCCAATGCAAAGCCTTCAATGGAATATTGATACTCTAAAGGACTTTTACATTTATAAAACCGCATAATTCTGCATTTGAGAATATTAATCTCCAAATAATTCAAATTACACCAATTGACTAGATTAGCTAAGGGTTGTTGCAGTGCCAAACAGTCATCGATAGAATTAACAACACTAAACAACTTGAGATCATCGGCATACAAAAGACATCTGCATTGTCCAAACACAGACGTGACAGAATTAATAAAAAGCAGGAACAAAACTGGGCCCAAGTGGGAGCCCTGCGGCACGCCCGACGTAACATTTATTTGGCGAGACACTACAGCTCCAACTTTAACACACTGCTTACGATCGGTAAGATAGGACTGAACCCACCGAAGATATGGACCGGAAATCCCCAGGCCTGAAAGTCTCTCAATAAGCAGCCCGTGACAGACTCGATCGAAAGCCTTTGTGAGGTCTGTGTAAATGACGTCCACCTGAGAACCTTCTTCTACGCCACTCACCACATAGTCATGAAATATTCCCAAATTAGTAGCAGTTGATCGGCCCTTGAAGAAACCATGTTGATTGGAGGATATCTGATGTTTAAAGCATTCAAAAAGTTCCTCAGTGATTATCGACTCAAACACTGTAGACATAATAGGTATCAGAGAAACACCACGATAGTTTTTAATGTCCTTTTTTGATCCAGACTTAAAGATGGGAACAAACCAGGAGTGTTTCCACAATGTTGGAAAGCTGCCCTGATCAAAGGATGCCTGGTAAACAAGACTCAATGGACTCGCCAACGAGTCGCAGCAGTTCTTCAGGAACACCGAAGGAATCCCATCTGAACCCGTGCTCTTGCCTTTGTCCAGTGAGCTCAGCCTCCCGACAATTTCCTCAGAAGTGAATGAGTGATGGATAAGGGAAATGCATCCACCTTCCGAAGTTACTGGAAATTGCTGGTTCGAGTAATCCCTGTAACAGTCCTCAAAATGCTCCGCAAAGGCATCTGCAATTTCATTTGGTGTTTGTTTATTTTGGTCATTGTACTGCATACTCTTAGGAATGCCGTGGTCCTTCTTGAGTGAACTCACATAAGACCAGAAATACTTAATGTTTGAAGGAACCATTTGCTCGGTATTTGAGATATATAAAAGGTAGCTCAGTTCTATCAACCATTTTGATTCCCTTCGAAGTTTAGAGTATTCCACATAATCCACCTGGCTCCTAGAAAATTTATATTTCTGGTAAGCTTTATTCTTCCTGCTTATTACGTTCTTAGTTTCACTGGTGTACCATCTGGGATATTTGTTGCGTTTTCTAACATTCTTTGGAACATACTTCTCAATACCATGAAACAAAATGTCATAAAAAGTTGCAACACCGTCGTCAACGTCAGTGCACTTTTCCAACCATCCCCAGTCAACGTTCAAAAAGTAATTATTAAGACTGTGGTAGTCTGCTCTGTCAAAGGTATAGACCACATCATCGTCATTTTCTAAAATAGCAGGAGATGATAATGAAAATTGCAATTCAAGCGGTATATTATGATGCTGCACAACTCGACTAAGTGGTAGCTGGGCTGGCCTCACCGTGAAATCAGGAAGCGCATCACAAAACACAAGATCTAGATATCTGTTAAATTTGTTAGGTAAATGGTTGGCCTGCTGTAACTCATTAACAAACATTCCTGAGATTAAAACTTCCGCCACAGGCAAAGACAGGTCAGAAGGCACAAGAAAACCATCACCTTCCATCACCCAGTTGACCATTGACAAATTGAAATCTCCAGTAAGCAGCAATTTACTGTGCTTGTATTTACTTCTAAGCCCCTCCAAGGTATCAATAAATCATTCGATCTACGAAACTGATTTTCGCAAATACACGATGTTATTCGAATTTTTGAAAATAATATAATCGATTAGAAGAGCTCGACAAATTTAATGGCATGGTGATATGCGTGATATTTACCAAAATAAATATCAGGCGAATATTATTGTTCATGTAAACAAGTTAACTTGTATAACAATGGCATAAAATAATTTCTTTGTGCTGCTGATTATCTAGGCCTTTCTTAGAATAGCAAAAGCAAACATGAATCCTACACAACAATATAGAGCATATCTACAACAATACTGAACATAATATCTCATACTTCGACGTTTTATATTTAAATATTAGACTTGTTGATGCATTTACAAGAGTACTGCTTCGAATGACAAAACAAACACAATTGCAAAATGATTGTATAATATTCAAGTGACCGATAATACCACGACACCATATATTTCAACCAACACAATTTACTATAATTATAGATATCACAATCAGATAAAAACTGCATATACAATCACAGAGTGGTTGGTGGAAACTAAATTGCAAAGATCTGCTTGGAAATTAAATTTGGAATACAATTTTAAATTTCTTTCTTTATTTGCATAGGTATTTTTCAACATGGTGTGAGTGTATTTGTCTACCAGTGAAAATATGGAAGCTTGCGTTCTTTTGTTCTAAATAAAACTAAAATAAAAACGTATTGTATCAGAACCTTATTATATCGGTTACATAAACAGCACGAAAAGAGAAAGTATGTGTTTATTTTTTTCACAAAAAAACGTAACTTACAGACTAGGTATGAGAGAAGTTAATATGAGTGGGGCAGCAAAAACTCACCTTGTATAGAAGTGAACCTATTATGTCGGGATATTCGCAAATTAAAAGATATGGGTCTATTGCTATTAGCTGGCATTAAGTCAGACGGCCAAAATATTTTTACCTATATTCCTTTGGCCTAAAGTCTCAATAATTAAGAATCATCCTAAATTATGTAGTCTGCGACATTACTACTAAAACGACTCTCGCACAACTTTCCATTTGACACATTTTATTTTCTTTGAATTAATCTTATTTGACATCTCTTTATCATTAACTCTTAGTTTTCTTTCTTTCATATTTGAAAACGACATCACAGAATATTTAAAATCTTATTTCCAACCTCTTATAATACAGAATACAGCAGTATATGCACCAAAAGATTTTTTTAATTTATATATACGACCCCTTCTTCAATGGTAATTGACAGAAGTCTTGGCAAAAACTTTTTTCAAATTTGCTTTGATCCAAAAGTACTATCTACAGCAGGACATGACTCGTTGGATTGGATTTGAAGGAGACTTACTCTTTCCTTTGAGCAGTCCCAGAATGTTCTTAGTTCTAGAAGTCGACAACGAGCAATTTCGGCAAGTATTACGTCAGGAAGAAATGCTTTGCTTGCATACTTTGATTTTAAAGATGTAAGTTCAGACTACTGCATGACAGAATTCGGTTTCAGGTGAACTTCTAGAATTAATAAAATTCTGGGACTGCTCAAAGGAAAGAGTAAGTCTCCTTCAATTCGAATGACAACCACATCCAACGAGTCCTGCTGTAGATAGTACTTCTTCACTAAACGACATTCCTGACTTATCATCCGCTCTTTACGTTTCACCACCAGCTCCATTTGCAGTAGAAGAAAAGCAATTACCAGACGATTTCCCTTACTTCACAAAAGCAATCGCTAGTGTTAAAACTAACAGAACCTTTCAGCCAACAATCTAACCTTACTATTTCAACAAAAATTGAAGAGATACAAATAATCATTCTCCCTTTAACTTCTTGTGCTAGTGGCTCAAGAGAAATTCAAGATGAAGAAGTAGACAATATGACGTCAGAAGTACACAATCCCATGTCAGAAGCCAGACAGAAATCGAAAACGAAGAATTGATAAGTTTCCTTTCAACTTCCCGTGCGAGAAGCCTGCTTCTAGAGCCCGACTAGTAACAAGATACTTTACTTCCTCTTCAGATGAATGCGATCGTTATCAAAATTCGGCCGGTGATTCATATGCTGATTCAAGTTATAATTGAAAAAGCTATATTCTCTCTGCTCACGATAATAGTTTGGATGATCGTCTACCTATCGGAGATGATGAGCCGATAAATGTCACACCAAACATAATTCAGAACCAATACCTCCATTTTAGTAATTTACCAGCACTTTTTCACTTTTCGGCGCAACCGGCAGTTCTCCTCGACAACACAGATTTGCCCAATCAACACTACACCATTTACAGAGATTTTGTAACAGATGAACTCCTTGATATCACTGCCCTATGAACCAATAGATTTGCAGATCAGTATATTCAAAGCCACCAGCTTCACTCTAGATCTCGTATGAAGAAATGAAAAGATACTAATCGATACGAGAAAAAGAGTTCTTTATCATTTTTTTGATCAGCCATCTTCCACAAAAGCGCATGTATTGGTCGAACAGAGAGGGATTTGTGGTAATACTGCTCGTGAAGGTTTGTTGTGATTCCGGCTCCCGGTTTGATTATCGAATTCTGGTATTTTGGTGACAAGATATTTTGAACATTGTTGATAATTCGATGCAAAGGTGTATGTGGTATGGAAGATTGAAGTTTAAAACGTAGTTAATCCATTGTGCGTTCGATATTTTGACTGTTTATTGGCCCGTGAAATTTTTCTGTACGGTCGGCCGCGTTCAACGGGGGACCGACAGGTTGCCAAGTGGGGAGGAATGTCGGCTGCATCCCAATGTTCCGCGTGCTCCAAGAATTTTGTCATAAATAATAAGGCTGTATGTGGATATTGTCAGGGTCGTTTTCATAATATGTGCGTTAAGATGAAGGATAGTGTTTCAAAATCCATATGCGACACCCAGAATGCAGTTTGGTTTTGTGATGGATGTACACAGACTGTCCTGCAGCATTTAATGTTGACTGAAAGTATTAACACCTTCAAGAATAGCGCGGAAGCTGCTGAAAACCACTCGGATGATTGCCTTAGAAGAAATAAAAGCAAAAATAAATTTTCCATCAGAGAAGGTGAACGCTAGAAAAAGTTATGCTGCCGCTCTGAGTGAGGGTGTTGTTATGGTCAAGCCGACAACTGTATGTGAAAACGAGAAAACATCAAACACAACATTGATCCCTCGGAAATGGGTATAGCAATCAAGGGAATGAAGGAGGGTCTGTGGTAATACGTTGCAGACAGAGATACGGAAAAAGCGAAAGTACTAAAACGGAATCTTGATCAGAAGATCGGTAAAGGCTTTTCTACATCTGTGTCTAATAAAAGAAGTCCATCATGCATAAAGATTGTTGGCATCGAAGGAGAATGCTCGCCAGAGGAATTGATTAAGAAATTAAAGCAACAAAATAAAGGTGTTATTTCTAAAGACAGTCAGTTAAAAATACGAATAATAAAGAAAATGGTGGCAGCCTCTTTGACCATAGTGGAATGTGATGTAAAGACATTTCGTAACGTAATCGATAGTGATGGAAGGCTGTTTATTGGATGTACCTAGGTCATGTCGCTGTTATGAATATATTGGAATCTTGAGACGCTACAACTGCAACGGATTTAAACACACAGCAAATGAAAGCAAACATGAAAAGATATGTGGAAAATGTGCAAGCAAATGGAACAAGAGAAAGAGACTGTAAGAATGTGTCATTGGGGTGTAAATTGTAAGTCCAGGAATGAAAAATACCATTTGGGCTTAGTTGTGAAGCACTCACTCTGTTTTCGATTTGGGCTGTCCTCTATATTTGCATCTGATGTACAATGAAAGGTCCAGGATTTTGACAGAGGGAGAGAAGTAGCAATCCCAAATGACAATGCTGTCCGAGAAGGGCGTGGAGACGGTGTCTCTTGAGCAGATTTCAGTATTTCATCAGAATATTCAGTGTGTGAAGAACAATACATTAAAAATTGAAGTTTTGTTTTGTGGTATGAGCAAAAAACCAGACTTTGTTTGTGTGACAGAGCACTGAATGAAACCCAACGAAGAACTGTACTAAATTGGAAGGTTACGTGGAAGGTTACGAACTATGGTCAACTTATTCAAGAACAGAATGGAACATGACAGTGCCAGCATTTTTGGTACGAACAACATTAGCCTGCAGGAAGAATAATGGGTGGTTCAAAAAAGCATAGAAGGAAATATTGAGTGTGCATGTGTAGTGTCATCTCAGTTAAGGTTGGTTGTTGTTTGTATTTATAGAAGGGGGAGGGAGTCTTTTGAGGTTTTTATTCAGACACTTGACAAAATATTGGACTATATTAGGCGTAAATATGCAAATTTTAAATTGGTAATTGCTGGAGACTTTAACTTGAACTTATTGGTAAAGAATGCACAGAACAGTTTGTTTCTTGACCTTTTATCAGAGTATAATCTTAATCAAACAGTTTTTAAACCCACAAGAGAGGTAGGAGATGCTAGAGTTATAGATGTTTTTGTGACTTTCTATGATGATTTTACTGTTGAAGTTTTTGGGGACGGATCTATCGAATCACCATGCACAGTTCCTTCCTATACCTGTGAGCAATCAAAGGCAAATTAAGTTAAATTATGTTAATAAACGTGATTTTTTTTTCAAAAAAATAAGCTTCAGAGTTTTGGGCGGGAGCTGGGCATGGTTGATTGGAATCCTATATTGGAATGCAGAAATGTCAATATCTCATATACAGGGTGAAACAAATTCGCTTCTCACTATTGGGATCTTGTAAACGATAAGAGATACAGCAGAGTTTAATTTGGAACAAAGTTGCGCAATTTAAGGGTCATTGATATGCCGTTGAGAAATTTAGAAAATTCCGACTACTTCCGGAGATATTCGTAATAAACCGATAATCAGCTATTTTATTTTTATTTTTTCCTGACTTTATTTCAAGAGATAATATAAAATGAATTTAACATTATTATTGCCACTTTTTCTCCTTTATAAGATGGCAGTATCAAATTTTAAATCTGACGTTTCGTGTCCGGGCCCCCATCATCGACTTCTTTTTTTAAATACGGACCTGGATTTTTTATTTAATTTTTTAGAAGCCTTTGGTCTCCTTAAACTAACGATGTATTACACTTATCAATAAATCAACAAATCTAGATTTTTTCCGTAAGAGACAATGTGTTAGACATAGCGGCTCTTTTTTTCCTGATTTCACTTATGAGAATATGTGTTACCGCTATTGGACAAGTGTGATACATCGTTGGTTTTGTGGGACCAAAGGCTTCTAAAAAATTAAATAAAAAATCCAGGTCCGTATTTTAAAAAATGAAGTTGATGATGGGGGCCCGGACACGAAACGTCAGATTTAAAATTTGATACTGCCATCTTATAAAGAAGAAAAAGTGGCAATAATATTGTTAAATTTATTTTATATTATCTCTTTAAATAAAGTCAGGAAAAATAGAAATAAAATAGCTGATTTTCGGTTTATTACGGATATCTCCGGAAGTAGTCGGAATTTTCTAAATTTCACAACGGCATATCAATGACCCTTAAATTGCGCAACTTTGCCCCAACTCAAACTTTGCTGTATCTCTTACCGTTTACGAGATCCCAATAGTGAGAAGCAAATTTGTTTCACCCTGTATGTTCTCAGATAAAATAAAGGGCTTAATGAATGTGTTTTTCCCTGTAAAGAAATATTATACAAGAAAGCAATCTGGATAACGGGAGGAATTAAGAAATCCTGTAAAACGAAGCATAGCTTGTATCGTGAAAAAAAAAAACAAGGCATAGTTAGTAATGAAGAATATAATAGATATGGTCAAATTTAAAAGGTTATTTTAGAAGCAAAAAGTAATGTGGAACACAAATTTCATACTAAGCCCGGATAACAAAACAAGGGCTACCCTGCCGCTGGTGAAAATAATTTCAAAACACTCAAAAAACAATTCAGTTTTGCGGAAAAATATGAGTCTATTGGCTACGCTAAAGAACATAAACATGTATTTTATTGACTCTTGTCTGAATGCTGATGGGTCCGGGAATGTTGATGTGGGCTCCATACCAAGGTGTCAGCAGTCGATATTCTTGAATCCGACAAATAGTATTGAGGTTTGTAAATGTATTAAAGGACTAAAGAACAAGACATTAGTGTGGAGAATCAAATCCCAGTCTCGGTTTTAAAGAAGTCTGCAGAAATTGTTTTCGGGCCGTTGGCACAAAAGGCGAATGCGGTTTGAAATATTTTTTATTTTAGATAGTCGATCTTCTTGTGTTGCTGGAACTTCGTACTCCATACTTTCCCAACTTTTCACAAATAATCCCATGATTTACAGTCGAACGCCTTTGATAAGTCAATCAACATAACCAAAGTTACCTTATCATTATTTAAAAAAGTCAACACTTTCGAAAGGGCCTGATAAACTGCTCGAATAGTAGATTTCTTTTTTTAAACCGATTCTGCTGGTCAGCTAATAAGTTCCGGGTAAACACCGGAAGGACTGACATCTGCTCGGGTAAGGACTCTACACAAAAAAAGACTCTTTCATAGGATTCTTTGTGAAAAGTATGGAGTACGAAGATCCAGCAGCACAAGAAGATCGACTATCTAAAATAAAAAATATTTGAAACCGCATTCGCCTTTAGTTTCAATCAGCACTTATTCCTAGAGAAAGTGCTATTATAGATGAGAGCATGTATAGTGTAGAGCTTGTCAAGATCGTCTAAATCGTAAACCTATATCTGCGGAACCCTAACAACCATTAGGAAGGGATATCCAAAGGCAGTTTGTAATAAGAAACTAAAAAAAGACGAAATTTATGACGAAGAAAACGAAAATCGTGTAAGTCATTAAGTGAGTAGATATGAGACAAGTCTTGATGATAACTACTGTAACGGACCACATAGATGAGCCAGTTCCAATAGGTAATAGAAATAGGAAAGATAAAACTGTTTTGAAATTCAGTGCAGTTTTTGCTTATAATAAAGCCAAAAAAAGGTGTGGATATGTCTGATCAGATTATACATCCCTAAGAAAGACCTTAAATTGGATGTTAAAAGTGAAAGACAAAAGTTACTGATGGATTGCTGACTGATGTTAGTGAACTAGATATGTATATATAACCCCCTATATCAACAATAACGATAATACGCAGCGACCAAACCAAAAACCACAGTTCGTCTGGCCAGTCACAAATCTCAAAAATTCGACGGTCCTACAAAGACTAGCAGAAAGCGATGCTTTTCGTGCTAAAAAAAAATTACAAAACGAGAGAAGCTTTAAAGAAGCAAGAATGAAGACAAAACGCGTAAATACATATTGCTAGGATTGCCAAGATCGGCCATCATTACGCTTATGTTTTAACCAGCAACATAAGTTATGTTGACATAACTAATTCAATCGTTTTGTGAATTTACAGAATAATAAAACTTTTCTGATTTTTCTGAAATTTAATTTCAATTTTGCCTGCCGTGATTATCTGTGGACAAGTGCGTCAAGGATGGTACACCAATGTAGAGACCTCAATATTATAAGTTCTCTCTAATAAGGGTAGACTTTTAAATAGCTTGGTGGGAGTATTGAGCCGTGTACCACGGTTGGAGCGCTATACCTGCAAATAATGACTGAACGTGTATGGTACACGTCGTTGCGAAAGTGTTAAAAAAGTAATAAATTTTGATGGTGCCATAATGATCGAATTCATAACCTAAAATGCCTTTAAAGTACACAATAAACAAATATTTAATAAGGATAAATCGCCAAATTATAGAGAAACAAGAGAGTCAACTGAAATAAATTCGAAAGATTCTCACATTCAATTTAATTGCTTAGTCATAATCACCGATCTGTCATAATGCTCTAAGCCTAACCGAAAAGTAGATTTCTAGAATTTATAAATTCTCAAAATTTGAAGCTAATGTAAGAGTGACCTCTTAAAATCATTAACTAAAATGTACCAATATAAAAATCGTGCCTCACAATACACCACTCCTCGATTACGCTGGTCGAAAATTTGTTAAGTAACCTTAAGACGAAAAGAAAACGATGGAAAGCTGTACTACGGAGAGGAGTTTGTAGGAGTATAAAAATATCAAGACGTTACATATTGAAACATTTTCATGACTTTCCAAGTAATTTTTGTTTAATTGTGCTTTCGCGTTTGGTAGCAAAATAGAAAATAATTAGGTAACAATAGGTACTAACCAGTCAAACAAAACTTCTCCGGCGGCCTGGGGATCCACTCGGCTGGGCTTCGTTTGTTTCTGGTAGGTGCCCCCTCAATGTACTCCTTCTCCGCGTCATTCAGCTTGGACTCCAGCTCCATTACTTTTTTCTGCAGACGTATGACGGAGGTCCACTTCTTCTCCAGAAGTCCCCCGAACTTTCTTTCCACTTCGCCGGGCATGTCGGCCTCCTTTTTGAAGGCATCGAGAGCTTCTGTGTACCCGCTACTATTTAAGTAATCAGCGATGGCTTTGTTACTGTAACAAAAAAAATATATATTATAGTATTTATAGAATTGTCTTCGTCGTACGCTTATGCAGAATGGCTATACAAAGTCAATTCAAACTTGGTTGATGTTGATATGAACCACGACTGGTGGTTAGGACTTTCTATATAAACAAAACACATTGCTGTCATTTTGACAGCTCAACACATATAAATATTTAAAACAGGACAACTCAACCACCCGTCTATGTTCAGCTGAGCTTTACTTTAGCTGGCTTGTAAACAACCTCGATATAAAGTCTGTTAAGTTCAGATTAGTTAAACTTCGACTATTAGTAGAACGACCCATATGTATTACTGTCAAACTGATTGTCATTTTGACAGCATAACATTTTATATTTAAAGGGTCACCTGAGCTGATCAATCGGGCCTTCATGGCACCGCATTCGATTGCTATGCTACAAGCTACAAGAAATAACTTCCTGAATATATCTAAATACACAAATTAATAGCGATTTCGTATTATCCAATATCAAGTCAATTAATCAATTCAATAGACCGATTATTATTAAACTTAATAGGGTATTATGAATTGTTTTATTAAAAGCAGCAAAATTCGCGAACGCTAATAGCCGTATCACGTAATCAAAATATGTATATATTCTCATGGATAGGAGAAAGTTTGGAACAAAAACTGCAATAATGCATATAATCATCTTTACCAATTTATATCAACTGGGCAAAAACACCTGCTATTCAGCAGTGTCTCTCACATGTTTGAATACAAAACGTAATTATAACTTTCAGATGCTTTCTTCAGCTATATAATCTTACGCAGTCATCGTCTGATGATATAATCCTATAAAGGTTATTATACTACAGTAAAAACAATAAGGATTAGAATGGCAAACCAATATTGGCAACAGTACAATTTTTAAATTAAATTTTACAAACACAACTATGTACTGTACGCTAAGCACCTTCCTTCACTATGCAACTAAAACCTGGCGACCAATAACCCATTTTGCAGGAGCCATAGTCTCATAATTAAAAGCATTACAAAACGTCTCCCTTAAACATAGACACAATAATTGCATGATTTTTTTGCATTACATCCCAGGTTTTCCCGGACTTCCTTAAATATTTTCCCAGATGTACGTAACCTGTCGGAGATTTCAAAGAGTAATACAAGATACTTCTCCTAGAATCAGTGGTACAAACAACGGAAAGGATACTGATAAAATTATATCCCTTTTGTTAATTGAATAGCATAAGTTAAATAATTACCATCTTGTTCTGATGGATTACCATCTTGTTCTGATGGATTACCGTCATCTCTTTTTAAAAGCTTGCATAATATGATCACTTACCAAGCCACTGCAGAAAGGTTTTCTGTCAGACAAATAAACCGTCACCAACTAGTATTTGATGAGAATCGTCTTCGGGTGGACAATGCCAATGTTTACACAGACTTCGAAGGCATTTGACAGAGAGGTTCATAAAAAGTAACGGTTGGGGTTCAGTAAGCACGTTTTAAGATGGATGGATCGCTAGTTTTTTGAGTGCAGAATACAATGTGGATGAATTAATAATTTCATATCTAGAAACAAGTTCAGCACTTTCGAGTATTCCCCAAGGATCACGTCGTGGCTCGCTCTTATTTGTAAATGATTTGGAATTGTTTCTGAAATATCCTTACGTTTGCAGATCACTTGAAAGTCACAAGAATGCAATCTGTTAAGATAAACAAACCCAAACCCTATTTCGTTTTAAGCGGTCTAAAAGAGCACTAAAAATATGCAGTCCATGTTTGCCCTCCTGCATTACCATGGAAAAAATTAAAAGTTCAGTTGTTTGCAATTTGTCAGTTTCTAAATTGTGTTTTAAAATTAAACATTAGCTCAATTTATTGGCATCTGACATACTACATCTACTTCGTTCAAAACTTAAGTGTCGTGATTAGTGTTGTAAATGGAAATATTTCCACCTGAAACATCTCCGCGGAAATGGAAATATATGAAATTTCTAAAAAACTTAAAGCCGGGCTCCCATTCTCGTGTATTTGGCAACATATTTGTCAATTGCCCATATTTGCCAAGTAGTGGAAGTGGTATACTCGACCAATATTTGTACAATTATTGGCCACTGGCGAAGTCCCGGCGGTTGTCGGTAAAAATTATGCGAGTCAAAGTGATTACAATTATTTGCGTATTTGACAGGTGCATACTTGTTGATGCACTCTCACTACTTGCCTGCTTGTCCCGCAAATATTTCGGCAGTTGGTATTGTTATTCACAAAGAATCCCCTTTAGAGTTTTAAGCCAAATGGAGCGACTAAAACATTAAAAGCTTTTGCGACCGAGTAATAGAGGCGCCACCGTTCATTGAAATATTACCGACGATACAGCGAACTGCTCTACTTGCACTAGGCACCTATGTTATTATCGATTTTACAACTAGTTTACTTTTTGATTCGAATTAAAGAGGGGGCTAGAGGACCTCCTTAACTTGAAAATTTCCTTTAATCATAACCTTTCGTGTTCCTGTCTGTCTTCGTGTGCGACATTTTGTTTTGTGACTTTTGTTTGTGCGATACAGAGACTTTAGAGTTTAGTTTAGTTATTAATTTCTCTCTGGTGCGATATTCTTGTGATATTTGAAATTGGATTGCGTTATTAAACTTATTTCCCGACTTATTTCCTACAGCTACAGCATGTTTTGTGCGGGTGAAGTAAAGAGATACGGCAAAAAATGTTGTGTACCAGGGTGCAAAACAGCAAGTGAATCCATGTACCGCTTTCCCAACAAAAAGGAAATGTTTTTGGCTGGACAGTGGCTAGATGTAATAAAAAACCCCGAGTTAACAAAGTTACCATACACTAAAGTACCTATATGAAAACCGTAGGGTTTGTTATCTGCATTTGTTGCCTCAAGAATTTGAGCCTGAAGAAAGCAAACGAGGCTTAAAACGTGGTACTATACCCTCTCTCCTTCTTCCAGGATGTTCTTTAAAAGGTAAGCAGAACTAATTTTTACATAAAACTACAGTTCCTTTATAGTAATGAAATATTGCTTTATAGGGACCGTGGCGGCAATGCGCGGTCATTGTTGAAAGTGTGTCCCGATAAAATATCAGTTTAAAAAAATATTGTACTCTTTGATAGTATCTCAGACTGTCATAATATAAAAAAATCAAGTAATTATTGGTTATGTAGTACAGAGAAAGAGTAATTTAATTTTGATGATTAAGGGTGGATGGGTTGGGCTTAGGCTTTATTATCATCACTGTCTTGTATAAAGCCACTGTACATATAACTATTTTACTTCATAACAATTAGTTCAGGGCTGGCTGCTTAGCTTAAGGGTATTAATTTCTAATGCCACTTTTCAGTTCTTTAGAAGTAAATTTGACAATACATTGTTTTACAGATGACGTCCAACTGTGTGAACCACAAAATTTCCTGAAACCAAGAACTGAAGCAGAAACTATACAAATCCTGGACGTTACTATGGAGGATATCAAGGAGGGTATGTATATTCTTCAAAGATTTATTATATTAATAATGATAATGGCTAGGAAAGTATATACAGATATTGTTATTATCCCTACGTTTCTTTACATTTAAAGTATTTAAATCAGTTCGGTTAAACTCAAACTCAAATATGCTTTATTGTCAGAAGTACATAAAAGTCTCATTGACAAAGCTGTAATAAAAACCTAACAGCTAAATAAATCATTATAAATGTAAAAAAGCAAAACATATTATTCAATAGACAAAACTAGGAGAGATTATATTATATATACCTACATATTGAACAGTTTTGATTGCAAGTCCCATTTCACTTATATGAAGCAAAACTTTTATAGGTACTTATTCAAACTATTTTGATAAATATTTTAAATTTTTTATGACATCAAGACAAACTGAATAAAAAAATAATATATTTTAGTTTTTTTAGTATAACAAGGCTAACTCGATAAAAACTTCTACCCCTAGGAATACAGGTTTTTGTAAGATTTACAGGGTTGTTCCCCAGGAATGGCTTCAATCGATATAGGAAATACTATATTTTGTAGAATTTTTAAAATTTGGTCAGTGGGGAACATACGACTAAAATATTTTAAACAGTTTAGTACTCGACCAGAAGTGGATGTCAACTTGGTTGCTTTAAATGAGAGACCCTATATAATATTAAATTTTACGTAGTTACAAGAAATTTGATGTATTAGCACGATACACATATAACGGTATGCTGATTTCTAGACTCTTTTTTGACTCACCCGCGCATCTACGTCACCCGGGAAAAAATGTTTCTTTTAGCGCTGTCATAGTTTATTTAGTTAAGTAAATTTTTAGATTTGTTTTGTGTTTATATATGTTATAGGATTATTTAAATTAAAAACTTATAGTATAATTATTATGCCGAACTATGCTGTGGCTACTTGTAAGAACAAAAATAGGACCACCACAGGGAGTCATATTAAATATTTTCGTTTTCCTAAACATGAGTTAGCAAATCAGTGGATTCGTGCTTGTCGAAGAGAAGATGGAATTAACATAAAAGATGGTGAGTACCTTTAATTATTAAAGCTTTACTTTATTATTTATTATTTTTATTACATATTTCCACGATTTTCATGACTTTTTTATGGCAGTGGCACACACTCTAAACGGAGATCCTATATATGGCTAGAAACGGATCCTAATTTCACGTACCGTACCGTGATTTTAGCTGCCGCTAATTCGACATTCGGGTGCTGCTGTGCCTTAGTTCCGTTCTTTAAACATTCTTTTTAGATATACCATGATCAAGTCACGGTTCACGGTCCAGTCAGACACTATGTGGTTAAAAAATATTTGCCAAAATTTAAATAAGTAAAAAAAAATTAAGCAACATTTATTATTGAAGTGTGATTGAAGTGAAAATTCTTAACGCGCGCCGAAAGGAATATTTACACATGCTCACATACGATGGTACCAGGGTGCTAAAATCGGTTAGGTTCTGTAGCGCTACATAAGCTCATTGATTTGCGCACCTAAGCGCGCCATGTCTTCACGATGCAATCGTTCTGTTCCAACAGCTTTTGTGGCCGAGTGGTCTAGGTGGTTAGATCTCGATTCGGCGGCTCTATCGGAGGAGCGGCGCAGTATGAGTCGAACCCCGTTGCTTTTTTAATTTTTTTTAAGGTTAAGTTTCTATACAGTTTTATGAAAAATATATTTTTTTTCATTTGGGCCTTTTCTTTTTGTTAATTGAATGGTGAATTTTAAAAAACTACTTTTTAACGAAATCCGTTACGATATGTATATGATTTTATTGTGATATGTTTGTTAGCTTACAAGCAAAAAATATGGAATTTGCTCTATTACCTTGTTAAGACATAAGCGAAACGTTTATGAAGAATATTTTTTTCATTTAGGCCTTCCCTTTTTGTTAATTAGTATTATATTTAAAAAATGGTATATTTAAAAAACTACTTTTTAACCAAATCCGGTACGATATGTAGGGGTCGTCATTTCTTTGACAACTTCCTGATTTTGTCTTGATCTTGTCTTGATTTCAAGACAAGATCATGACAAGAAATGATCCTTGTTTTTCAAGACAAGACAAGAAATTAGTTCTAAGTCCAAGATTTCCTGGAAAGAAACCAACAAAATCTTGAAATTTCTTGAAAATGTAAAATAAAAAAAAACTCATTTGTTTTGCTAGTTTATGGAAAAAAAAACAAAGCACTGAAACATTTTTAATGGAATGATAAAAAAATTATTATGTAAAAAATAACTTTTTTATTTTCAAAGATTTTTGGATATGTTATGGCTTAAGGTATTGGGATCAAAAAGTACCTTGCAAACCGAGTCTACTTCAGTGGAAATGAAATAAATATGTAAAAATGGGCAAAAAATACTTGAAAGGGTTCAGAATATTGACTATTAAATAATGAGGTCAATACAAAGGAAATTAAAATTGTACTTTAAGTTTGGTAAAAGTATATCTTGTGGGCTAAATTAAATTGAATAATTTTTTAATGCTTAATGACTTTTTATTTGCATGGGATTTTTTTTACTATTTTTGGATATGTTATGGGCTAAGATATTAGAATCAAAATGAACTTTGCTCAGCTCATCTACTTCAGTGGCGTACAGAATATTTGACTTTACTTAATTTTTTTAAATTAAGAAAAAATTAATTTATGAAGGAATGAACTATAAAACAATACCATCATGCCTGCTCTTCGATTCTACGCATCAAGTATAAACATCACATCAACCAATCTCATCCCGACTTTTTTACTTGGTTTTCAAATGTTGACATAATACTTAAATACCCATTTATACATTTAAATTATTTTCTAGAGTAAAACTATGTATAATATATCAATTATAATTAGTAATATAAATATGGAATGAAAATGCTTTTATTCTTTAGCTAACACACGTACACGTATAATTAGGAACGTATCCATTATGGAAAATGTCCTTTAAAATCCCCCAAAACTGCGAATATTGCATTTCAAAACATATGTTCTATACACGCTTACATATATTAACAGAATCGAAAGCGTTGTTCCCGGGTGACGTCACACGTTTCTGTGTGGGAGATTCTGCCTGCGCAAGAGCATACCGTTATATGTGTATCGTGTGTATTAGCATATAATTTATATGCTATACTTTGGTTCAACTGATTCGGAAAAAAAAACACTTGAAAATAGCCTTTTTCTTGACTTAGAGTTGAGATAGAAAAGTGAAAACCGTTTCCCTCTGTGTTAAATAGATTTGGCTGTATTACCTACGAAAGTCAAGAAAAAGGTCATTGTTCATTGTTTATATGTCGAAAACAGTGAACCAAAATATAGCATACGGTACATCATTTTTTTTTTATTTTACGTAGATTTAAAAAAATAGTATTATATATAGGGTGCCTCATTTAAATGAACCAAGATGACATCGGCTTCTGGTATAACTGGAAGGGTCAGATTTTTGAAAATATTTTAATTGTCTGTTCCCCATTGACCATTCAATGCTACCACATTTTCGAAACCACCCTGTAGGCTTAAAATTATTTTAAGCCAATGACAATGACATCTGATCACCTGAAATCGGCTGATGGTGTTTTGATTTTGACAATTATATCCTTTGTGCATGGACATGCGCATACAAAATCGATTGACAGGCTATCGCCTCTCCTCTCTGTGTATGCTATGGGAAATATAATGTTCGTTAATAGTGTCATTATACAATATAAATTTGGGCTATACTGATTATTTTTACTATTAGTTATTGTTTTTTAATAAATAATGTATTTTTTCAGATATACCGTCACCAAAATTTCAACGATGCAAAGCTGACCTTTTTAAAATGTTTCCTATATTTTGAAAATTAGTTTGTAAAAATCACCGTCGTACTATTATGATTATATGTACTATAAAAAAATTTAAAACATTGGATAATTGAAAGTAAATAATATTAAACAGAAAATATTGGCGTTTATTATTTACAAAAAACAATATAGACTTTAACAAAAGTGACAATTTTTTTGAATATTATTTTTCTCTAGCATATAAGTGTCTAAAATTAAACAATTTCCACATTTTAATATAAAATAAATTGATTAAATATTAAAGTAACAGTATTATTTGCTCGAGAAAAGTAATATATTTACCAGTTATTTTAAATAACTAGTTAAGTTATTTAAATAGTTAGTTATTTTAATATACAGGGTTATTCATACATATGACACGGACTATTAGACGATTACGCATGTATCATGTGAGTTTTAAAAAAATGGGATGGATTGGAGATGCTTCTAAATTATTTTTTACAATATACAAGGGACTCATCAACAAGAAACATATCAAAGTTGGGTTGTGTTAAGTGGAATGCCCTGTATGTTTTTTAATATAAAAATTGATACATCTTGATGTATCATACCTTCAATTTGCGCCTTTGACGTGCTGTATAGTCTAAACGGTTTAAGATTTTAAAAATCGGTTTTCGATTTTCTGACTTGACTTTTCTAAAACTATCCACTAATATAAAATTTAAGTACTGTCAGTTGACCAAAATTAGTATTTTTTGACATCAGTTGACAATTTGACACAGGATTATTATAGCTATATCATTTGGTTTTTTTAATGGGATGTATAGGAGCCCACTTTACTAATCTCATATTGGGAACATATTTTAAAATTATTTTTCGATATATAGAGTGGTTCAAAAAATTGTGGCAGACCAAACGACAGTTTTCTTAAGGATCACCCTGTATATTTTTTAATATTTGGAATCTTCATAAAATTCCAACAAATTTAGTATATCTTGTGCCATATCTTCAATTCTTTTCGAAATATTTACAGTTGAAAAATGGCCTATTTACACCTTTGATGTGCTGTAAGCCCAAATACAGTTTTTTGAACCACTCTATATATCGTAAAACAATTTTAAAATGTGTTCCCATGATGAGATTAGTAAAGTGGGCTCCTATCCATCCCAATAAAAAAAAACTAATGATATAGCTATAATAATCCTGTGTCCTATAGCGTATATAACCCTTTACAGTAACGGTAAAATATAACGTTATTGAATTGCGAAAACTCCTTATTTAGTTCTGCGACCAATCATCAGAGGCGCTGAAATTCATAACCACTGATTTATACAGAGCTTCTTACTCTAAAGGGGGATTCTTTGTGTTGTTATTCCGTTTTTGACTTCGGTCGCGTGTGCACAAAATGGAGTGGTCTCAAGTTGTTTCTGCTTTTGGTCGAACAGGATAGTGGTAATAACTTACCTGTCTCGACTTTTGTTCAAAGAGGGCATCCACCACCTTATTCTTTTTGCTTTCTGCGCTTTTTTTCTCCTCATCACAATATAGCTGCCAGCTACTACCACAAACGCTGCAGCTGCAGCGGCGCTACTATCCATGATCGAAAGAAAATGAACACTGAATCATCGAGAAAATGCTTAATCGCCAAGTACACAAGTATTGGCGTACTTGTCAAATACAGGAGTAATGGGAGCGCTGCACTTGTCAAATTGACTTCGGAACTTGATGTACTTGCCATGTATGCCCAAGTCGCAAATATTTGCGTACTTGCCAAATACACGAGAATGGGAGCCCGGCTTAACGGAAGTATTGAAAGCAATAAAAAATTAAAAATGTATATGCATATTAACGGGATCCTAAATAAAGATGTATACATTTGTGTGTAGTTTTATTTATTGAAAACGACATACTACGGGGTTAAATTACAAAAAAAAATACGAATATTATATAGTATGAACAGTCGAGAGCTCGTACAGTACTTCAGCCCGTCATCGTCATCGGGGAATCACACAAAGATAGTCGATAGTAGTTTTTTTATTGATTCCCTTTACATGTACAATAATTATTGATTGTGGTGTGGTTGATGTTGATGCGTGTGTAGGTAAATATAACAGATTTCATCGATACTGTCTTGGCTGTTGTTTTAAAAAGGGCAAAACGAAATAAGGTGTTTGGAAGTATTGCGTTTCTAAGGGTAAAAATATTTACCAGTGCAAATATTGTACAATTATAAAAACGCACCTAGGATAAAAGCACATCAAAATTGTAAAATATTTCGAAAAGAAATTAAAAGTAAATTTATGCAAAATGATGACGAAAAGTGCTCAACCAGTTATAATGGCATTGAATATGTTGCAATTACCGCTGTTGTCGTTAGTATCGTTACAATAATTACCAAAACCATCAACCTCAACCACAAACGGGTGATCCGGGGGCCAATCTTTGCCAATTGCCCCCATTTAACAAATAAGAAAGACCTGCTATGTTAAAGTTAATTGACCAAAGTAAAACATTTGTCATTAAACCCATACATTATGCTGCAGATTACTTAATCCGAGATCACAAGTATCTGAACCATGGTACTAAGTACTAGAAGTATATTATATTAACCTAACAAACATTTGAAAATGTCTTTTCGACCTTGGTTTTAGTGTCAAAATTTCGGATTCCCGCCCCAGCTCACAAACTTTCGTTGGGCTGAATTTGATGAAAGTAAAATTCTTTTAGCTATAGAATGCATACTTGACATAGCCAAAAAGTAAACTTGACGTAAAAGAGCGAGATATTATTGATGAAACTGCCCATTACCGTTGTAGACGTGGTAACTAAGAGGGCCAATACAGCGGGCCCTGACATCATTATGGCAGGATCGACCATTCCTTCATCCTCGTCAATCGGGCTGCTGGGTGTCTCGGTCAACAGCAATATGTCATGGCATGACCATGTTGCTAACATCGCAAAATCAGCCTCCCAGAAGCTTGGTGCGCTATTTCGCACCAAAAAACTCCATACACCGCAGCAGTTGCTCTTGCTGTACAAAGGGCAAATAAGACCGTGCTTAGAATATTGCTCACATATCTGGGGTGCCGCACCAAAGCATACCCTAAAGCTGCTGGATTCCATTCAGAAGAGGGCTGTGCGTCTCGTCGGCGATCCGGAGTTGACCCGGAATCTGGATAGTCTGGAACATCGCAGACATGTGGCCGAGATGTCTCTGTTTTACAGATACTTTCACGGCAGATGTTCCCAGGATTTGCCCCGCATAATTCCGCCCCTGGCAACTCCTGTCAGACAGTCCCGACAGACGGCAGGAGCGCACCAATTCGTTGTACAACTAGAAACACCTAGAACATCGCTTTACCAGAACTCCTTTGTCTGGCGCACTGCATCACTGTGGAACTCACTTCTAGGACATCTGTTTCCCACTAATTACGACCTACAAATATTCAAGAACCGTGTCAATCAACATCTTCGCACACACACCGCTCGTCGAGCGCCATAGGATCTCCCTTTAGTGTGTGTGCCACTGCCATAAAAAAAAAATATTTGACACATTTATATGGAAAAGCAGCATTCATCATCTCCATTATCAAAACTAGCCTCACGCATTTTGATTATGTCAGCTTCTTCAGTAACAGAAGAACTTATTTGGCATGAAGAAACTATTGGTGCTGATGATATTGATGATGATAAGGAGGTAAATTATGAATGAACCCAAAGGAAAATCATCACGAAATACTCCAGAGACCATGTCTACCTCCAAATCGATAATAATGAGATATGTTCTTTGGCGATCTTGTTCGATTTTTGTGTGACTTTTGTTCGTATTTGTTAATTTAAGACAGGCTTTTGCTCTTCTTTTGTATGAAGTAATTTTGAATAAACTAAGGTAGCAAAATATGAAAATAAGACCCGAAGAAAAATCATCACCAAAATACTCTAGAGACCATGCCTACTCTAATTGATAATGATGAGATGTCCTTTGGCGATTTTGCTCGATTTGTGTGTCATTTTTTTCGTATTTGTTAGATTAAAACATGCATTTGCTCTTTTTTTGTATATAAGTAATTTTGAAGTAACTAGTGGTGCTGATAATATTGATGAATGATCAGGAAGTAAATTATGAAAATGGACCTGAAGGAAAATAATCACCAATGGTCTACTCCAATTGATAATGATGAGATATGTCCTTTGGCGATCTTGCTCGATTTTTGTTGTTTTTTTAACGTATTTGTTAATTTAAGACATATTTTTGCTCTTCTTTTGTATGTAAGTAATTTTGAAGAAACTATTGGTGCTGATGATATTGATGATAATAAAGAAGTAAATTTTGAAAATGGACCAGAAGGCAAATCATCGCCAAATACTCTAGAGACCAAGTCTACCCCAATTGATAATGATGTGATATGTCCTTTGACGATCTTGCTCGATTTTTGTCTGATTTTTTTCGTATTTGTTAATTTAAGACATGTACTTGCTGTTCTTTGGTATGTAAGTAATTTGGAAGTAACTATGGGTGCTGATGATGACAAGGATTTAAATTATGAAAATGGATCTCAAGGAAAATCATCACAAAATTGATAATGATGAGACATGCCCTTTAGCCATCTTATTCGTTTTTTGTGTGATTTTCTTTCGTATGTCAGTTTGGCTCTTCTTTTGTATGTACGTAATTTTACGTACTTAATAATTTATTTTAAATATTTATTTTTTAAGATTCTTCGTTTTGAATAAAAGTTTCCAATATTTTCATATATTTCCCATATTTCCTAAAATATTTCCAAAGAATATGTTTTCGGAAAATTCACAACCATAGACGTGACACTTTTATGAACGCGTCATACCTTTAAAATTGTTTCAAAATGAGAGAATAAAGAGCACAAAGCAAGAAATAGCCGATCCATGTTGGCAAGCCAACATAAGTAAACCAAATGCATAAGACATTAAAACAAACTTACAACACACTTGAAATTGTACGTTATTGAAACACTGCTAAAAATATATCATGTATAAATTGGCAAATTTCACGCACAAAAAAATCTAGAACCAAAATAAAGCGATTCCTTATAGAACTTGAGCAGAAAAACGACAAATTAAAGTTGACGATTAAAGTCGTTACAAATATATAATCAGGTAGTCGCAGGTATTACAATTTTCAGAATATATAATATGTAAGAACATCAGTCATTATAAAATTCTTTGACGGTTAATAGGCCCTGTTCTAGCAAGAAATTCCAAGACTTCTTTTTTACACTCATTTGTACTTTCAATTTGTCTTATAGGCGGTAGAAGACGCTTGAATCGCTTCCTATCATTATAGATAATGAAATTCCAACCTAAATGACGTTGATGCCATAGGCAGGAAGTGAAATGGAATTGCTGTTGCGCGTGGGATAACAAGAAACTGAGTTTAGAAGGAATTCTTTCTTACCCGTATAATAATAATAGACTGTTTTACCGTAAATACACCTAATGCTCAAATAACATATTTCTAATTTCATTTTCAAGCTTAATACATATTTTTTGTGTTCGATGCAAGGAGGTTCACGTATGTAATTTATACTAGGATCTGCATTAGTGATAAATTGCAAACCATTAGAATCCTATTACATAATAATTGTGGTATCATCGGCAAAAAATATTAAAATTACTCGTATCGTGAATTTACGTTACGGGCACCTATTACATCGCATCTAATTTCTTTGCTGGATGACCGACGAAGAATAAGACTTTGTAAATATGTACATGTGAATTCTCATTCATTCAGGTATTGGAATGCACGATTTTATTACCTTTTTGCGACGCACTGTGGTATAAGTTATACGCCATCATTATTACCAGTATGACTCATCAAAACATCGAAACTTGTCGGCTTTTTGTGTTATACAAGGTGTCCGTTTCAAAATACTGATTTGTTAATATATTCGCGGTTCCGTAACCAGGGAGGTCAGCAGTTAAATTTGCGATACAAATCATTCATAGAATACATTAAACGCAATTAAAAAAAAATCAAATTCATGGCGTAGTAAAATATCGTCCAGTTATTAACAAGGCATATGGTTTGTGAAACGCCGAATAGCTGTTTAATACAATATAAAATAAATCGGCTGACGTTTTGTTGCGAATTATACCGTATTATTACTTTTTTAATCTAAACCAAGAAACAATTTCTGTGGGTTGCGCAGCTCTTCGGAATCAGGAAGCCTTGCAACACCTTCCGGAACTTGACGGAAATAGTCATCATCCTGGAGCCCAGAAAAACTCCACCATAACGTTAGAATAATGGGCAGAAATCAGTAGGTGACATTTCCCTGTCGTTTTTCATAAGCCCCAGTTTGATGAGCAAAGGAGGCAAAAAAAATTTGCTTTTACCAAGCAATCTTTCTCTTGGAGGTCAAACAACAAAACATTACTATAACTATCTAATTAAATACAACAGTTTGTACTTGAACTATTTATTCCTAATCTAAAAAAAATGCCATATACATTTAAATATAAGGCCATGTTGCAATGCCATAGTATTGCAATATTATATTTATGAATTTGCAAGGCGTCGGCGTCGTTCCCATAATTCCATCAAAACAGAGATCGCGTATCTCATATATTGATCTCGATAACATTTAGTCTAAATTTCAGCGACGGAATGCGAAGCAGATTAAATCTACAGTTTTTTAACCATCGCTGAACTTTACTTTTAATCCGTTTCTCAATCTAACGACACATGAATTAATTTCGGTAAATATAACGCTCAATGAATATTTCCATCGTCGTTTCATTCCTCGCTAGCGATATCAACCCGGCTAACAAATCTAGGATATATTATTATTAGTCTACTTCCGCAACTTTCTGACAAATGGTTTTTATTCCCGAAACAGAACATAATACGACAGCTTTAAAAATAGTTTTTTTTAAAAACATCATTCATAGTAGCAGCTCGTGACAGGTCACTAATGTTCTTGATGCAACGTCGTCTCATAGTAGATGAAATAGCTGGAGCCTAATCATAATTAAGTATATTTAGAGAAATATAGTTGCTTCATGAATAGTATAAAATTTAGGTAAATATTTTCGCCTGTAATTTATAAAAATTTTCTTGATGTCGAAATTTGTAGCCATAACAGCCAGCTTAAAGCTGTACTGGAAGCATTACATCAAAACCTTACATTAAAGCCGAATAGATTACAGGTACACGTCAGTAATTAGGAACATTTATCAGAACGCTACATCGAATATACGATTACACGAAGATACAGAAAAATTCAGCGTAGGCTGTGGAGTAAGGCAAGGAGATAATATTTCACCAAAACTGTTCACGGCAGCTCTAGAGTCAATATTTAAAAACACTCAATGGCGCGAATTGGGCATCAATCAACATAGATGGGGAAAGATTAAACCATATGAGATTTGCCGATGACATCGTATTAATAGCAGACAACATGCAATATACAACCTCTATGATACATTTACTTAAAACTATGTCTGAAAAAGCAGGATTAAGGATAAACTTTGAGAAAACTAAGCTTATGACAAATCTCGTAATTAGCGCAAACATAACTATTGACAATAATACCATACAACAAACAGACACTTACAAATATCTCGGACACGAAATCAAAATAAGCAGAGATAATCAGACACATGAAATACAAAGACGCACAGGTCTGACATGGGCAGCATTTGGCAAACTAAGCCATATTCTACGAAGTGCAATTCCCATGTGTCTCAAACGAAAAGTTTATGACCAATGCGTTTTGGCCGTGCAAACCTATGGAGCAGAGACTTTAACAATAACGCAGGGACCCGTTAATAAACTCAGAACCACACAGCGAGTCATGGAACGTGCAATGTTGGGCGTGAGCCTCCGAGACCACATCACAAATGAACAAATCAGGCAAAGATCGGGAGTCCAAGACGTCATCGAAAGAATAACAACGCTAAAGTGGAACTGGGCAGGCCACTTAGCAAGAACACAAGATGGACGGTGGACAAGACGAATCATGGAATGGAGGCCCAGAAACTTTAAAAGAAACCGAGGACGACCACCGACCAGATGGACCGATGACGTGAAAAGAATAGCAGGAAATTGGCTACAAGCGGCCCAGAATAGACAAAATTGGAAAAAACTGAGGGAGGCCCATGTCCAGCAGTGGACGCGATTGGCTGGATGATGATGATGATGATGATGAAAGCTGGGCACTCTCTTATTCGAGCTATTCTAGCGGTTTTCTTCATCAAGTTTATAGGTACCCTAAAATTTATTCAAGTAAGCTGAAAATCGACCAAAAAATCATCCAAAACCGCACCTTTCTTTCTTACTTTAGCCTGGCTACAAAGCAGGGTAATTGAATTTTCTATTTAAAAATTTGTAACCGATATTTGTTATCATCTTCTTCTTATATCACTTCGTTGCAAAAATTATTGTTCGAGGAGTTTCAAACAGTACATTTGTATTTATTTGATAAGAGACGAGATATTTTTTGAAAATTTCATTCCGACTGTGACATTTCCTATAATATTTCCTGACCTATTTACTTTTTGGTTATCTTCACACCACATATGCAGTAGCAGCTCAAACGTAACAATAGATCAAGTTTTATATTACCCTATATAATTTTCAAAATGTAAAAATATCTAAAAAAAATTTAAATATTTCAAAAAGCAATTTAAAAGAAAGAACAACGTGGGTTTAACACCACACGACAGAAGAAAAAACTTCAACAAGGCTAACAAACTAAAAAAAATAAATAAAGTTCTCTCGCATGCTAAGCTACTGAGCTACGGCCCTATTGAAATACGTATGTATATGTTGAAAAAAGATTTCTGATTCCATTGAACCCTGGATTAAACTAAACACACAAGATACAGAAGACATTACAAGGGATATAATAAAAACATTAACGGCTTGCACGAACCCAGTATCAAGCAACTATATCAAAAATCGGCTAAACTAAAAACTAAATGATGAATATATAAGGAACGAATCTCCTTAGACATAATGTCGAATCCCTACATTCGGCAGCAGCGGAGGCTTTAAGCAAAGAAGATCCGCCATTAAATAAATCACACAATGGAATAATGTAGAACGGGGAACTAGAAGATCAGAAAAACAAAAAGAACCAGGCATATCAGAAATAGCTGAATTAGAAGCACGAATGATAAACTGGCGTATAAAGACGAACGAGCCAAACACAAAAGCAGAGTTACAAAAAATAACAATGAAACGTGGGAGAGAAAGTGCAACTAAATCAACTGTTACTTCGGAGGGCAGGATCATCAGAAGCCCGCAGACTAATGAAGAACTTAAATAAGAGTAGATATATGAAACAAGACTAATATCCAACCGATACAGATAAGCACATTAAAACAGCACTTAGCATCAACAACTTACAGAAGACCGAACATCTCACCTCACTAAGAGCCGAATCTATGGCAAAATCGTCAGAAACACTATAGAGGAAGAATACGGTCCGGATAAAATAGAGGAACAAGCGGGTTTCCGAGCAGGTCAGTCATGCATTGACCACATTTTTAGCTTAATCCAACTGAATGAGAAGAAAGTGGCTAGAAACATAGAATTGCATGTTCTATTTGTGAATCTCACCAAAGCATATGATACCGTTCCTGTTCAAAAACTATGGGATATACTGGAAAAATCTCGAACAAAACAACACTGCAGTAAAGGATATTAAACAGCTGTACAATCAACCGATTTCTAGAATCAAACGAGGAACGGAAATATCAGAAATTTGTCAGTTATAAAAGGTATCAAACAGGGATGCTCTCACGTTATTCAAAATTTACCCTCATGAAGCTCTAAAAAATTGGAGAAGAGCAAGTTGTGGAATGCATGTGCTGAAAAGTGATACTACAACCAGTGTATATCCTTCATTTTACAGACAACCAGGTACTCATTTCCCATGATAAAGGTCTTGAGTTCATGGCAAAAATTTAACTAAAACAAAAGCTTTAGAACAAAAGCTTCTTACCTTACCAACGACGGAATTAGACACATAATGAAAGTTCAGACAACAATCATCGAGAAAATCCAAAAGAGGCAACTTGTATGGCACATAGAGAGAATGGACAATCAGAGGCTCCCCAAAATATTGCCGAGATGGGTACCACCAAAAAGAAAGAGAAAAGGTTGACCAAAGGCGACATAATTAGACATAATGAAAATCCAGACAACAATCATCGAGGAAATCCAAAGGAGGCAAGTTGTATGGCAGGTATGTAGAGAGAATGGGTAGCCAGAGGCTCCTCGAAATATTGCAGAGATGGGTACCACCAAAAAGAAAGAGAAAAGGTAGACCAAAGGTAACATGGTTGTGCGATATACAAATAGCAATATATGCACGTAACGTAACTAGAGTCGGGAGACTGGGATAGACATACCACTGGCATATCGAGTTCCTTAAGAAAAAATACAATCCATTGCATGTAAATTGGTTTGAACCCTTTAATATCGACCATATTTTTTGCTACTATGTGTAATTTTGATTCGAATACAAAAAGCCATTTCAAAGCGAAATTTACATCTAGGTGACTGGGACGATAGAAAATTAAACTGGAAATCGGAAGACTTTTTAAGGTGTTAAAATTATTATATTTGTCGTACCCTAAATTTAAATTAAATGATAATAATGCGGAAACTATATTGATTATTAAAAGGCAAAAAATCTATTATGTATCCAAGATACATTGGTCTATAATAGATTCATTGTTTTCCAAAATATATGTAACACTTTTGCTAATTTCATTTGTTCAGGTTACATAATTATATGTCAATATGCCGGAAAAAAAAGATTTCAAACCATAAATGCAGTATCAAAAATATTGATAGATTTGAAAAACCAAAGTTTGGTATACGACGCGTTTTTAACTCATCCCGAATGTTCAAACATATTTTTTCCTTAGGGTTCGTTCTGTTATATAAAATCTTTGTACGTACGTACGTTGACCTATGATTTTTTTTTTCAGATTATTATGTGAAGAGATAGTTTCTAGGAACAGCTCTAGGCGAAGAAAAGACATGCTTTGAAACGACGATACCAATAATAGCACACAGATAAAAATGAATGGGTAGATGGATATAAATCTAGTATAAGACGATCGATAATAGAGAAAAGCCTGAGCCATAAATCTGCCAGTTATTGCCCAAGGGAAACGCTATAGTGATCGAGCGATATCCATATTATTATTAGTATTACGGCATTCGTATCTTATAATTTAAAAGTAATGATAAGATAATAATAGAAAGAAAGTTCTTTTGTATATAATACTTTTTAGAAATTAATATCGGGAGAACCAAGTATCTACAAGTTAACATAGTTGGCAAACTCAAGAGTACTCGTCATTTTAGAAGATATAGGCAAAACATGAATAATATTAAATATTGTTAGGGCAAATTTGTGAGTACCTAAAAAAGCTATAATCACTAATGAGGTGATATTCAAGAATCAGTTAAGACTTTTCTACAGCGATATATTGGTTTATGTTTCGCCCCCGTTTGAAGGCTGTATACAATTCTGTTTACGGAACTAATAATTATGTCCACCAGTCAGAATTTGCATGTTTATTTCAGTCCTATCTCGGCATGCGGCTGTGTTTAAGAACCCAGTACAAACGTAATGTGTGGCTCTGTGGGAAGAAACTATTACAATATAGCATATATATTCCATAGAAAAGGACTATAACACGCATCTCACAGCGTGAAGCTAATGAATTATTTATCAGCCACGTTATTATGATATATTAAATATTAAAAATACGAATTCAATATAGGAACTCATAAGTACCTGTTCGTTAATAACGGTACCTATAGATTGCATGTCCGACAAAGTAATAGAAAAACATTATTGGGTCACGTTGATTAAGGCCAGAGCGTCAGGGCCGGAATAGACTCTAGGGACGATACATTTTGTTGCATCCATCATGAAAAATGCTAGCAACTTAAGGAGGTTAATATGTGATTAGGGATAGCCAGAAGTTATCAGAAAAACAATAGTATTGCATATCCATAATACATACTCAACTCTTCCCGAGACTTTTTTAGGATTGTGTAGTGCTACTGTCCTGAATTAAAGAACTTTTAAATCAGTGTTGCTAATAGGACCAGCACAAATTATCGCAAGTATAATGTTCAAATTATTCGTTAGTGTCAAAGGCCGTAGCACGGTTTTACTAAAATTGTTTTTTTTTGGCGTCAAAACGATAAATAAATTATCAGGGAAATAAACAAACAACACTTTGATTTTGTTTACATTCTAATCACTTAGATATTAAGACGGAATTTAGACACTGATGGTAGGTTAGTTTGGGTGTTGGAACAACATTTTGGATGTCACCAAAGTCTGTCGTAAGTTCGGTAGCAGGCTTTCTCTAATGTTCCTGTAGAATAATTTTTAATTTCTAGCATCTGAGACATCTGTCACATTCGTAGTTTAAAAAGATTTTGGCCCATAAAATATGTTTTCGATATTTATATAGGTATTATTATAAGTTGTCGGTGACGCCACGCCTGGGATGGCGTGCAGGTTATATAGCTCAGATTATGGATCGATCAGGTCAGAAGAGATAATAAAGAAGGCACTTCGGTAAAACAATAATAACGTCTATTGGTCAAAGACTCAATGAGAAATTAATAACAACGTCTATTGGTCAAAAACGTAATGAGTTTACACTAACCCGATTACTAAAACGCATTATCTTCCGGCTGAGGTATGATGTGAATTGTTTATAGGTTAGTCCCTGTATTATAATAAAGTTCTTTAACAGCGTTGTTGTGTTTTAATTTATGGTTAGGTTTGGTTATTTCAAGAGATAATTATTTAAGGTTCTTAGTTTATCTCAATTTCACTCAGCACTTTAAGGCACTATATTTATTTAACTTTAAAAATCACTTGACATAGAATTTTCACGACTTTAGTACTTTTTCGGCGGGTATCCCCCAAGAATTACGTTCCTGTGAATTGCACATCCCAATTTGGGTCTGAAGATTTGGATATGGTTAGAGCCCCTGCTACGTCCCTGTGGACTGCAGTAGGTGAGAGCGGAATATGTAAGACAAAAGCCTATCGGACTAATGGTCGGCTTGCTATTTATATCATAAAATCTGCTGACCGTTGTAACTTTAAAAAATGGAAAAGCGCCAGGGCCTGGAAGTATCTCGGCAGAATTAATAAAAAATGGAACTAACAAACTGTAACACCTTGCAATCCTATTTCAAAAGTCCATAAACGGAAGGCTGTACCCAAAAAATGGAAAACATCATTAATATCAACAATCCATAAGAAGGGAAAGCGAGACGATTGCGATTACAGAGGTATCGCCGTTACTAATGCTTTAAGGCGAGTATACGGAAAAAAGTGAAGGAAAAGATTGAGCTGGAATATCGTGATATGGGGGCTGAAGAACAGGCAGGATTTCGGGCGGGAAGATCCACTACAGCCCATCTCTTTTGCATCTCTCAACTGATAGAAAAAAAGCTCGCATTCAACCAGGAAATACATCTCCTATATGTGGACCTTAAAAAGCCCATGATAGTGTCCCCCAAAACCAGCTATGGCATACTCTCGAACAAACAAATATTAGTGCGACCCTCATAAAAGCGGTGAAAGACCTCTACGATGAGAGCAAGGCACAGGTCAAAATGGGAATGCAAATCTCAAATGGATTCAGAACCAATAAAGGACTTAAGAGGGATGCTGCCTGTCACCCACCTTGTCGAAAATATACTTAGAACAGGCACTTAAATCATGGAAAAGAAAATGTAACGCCATGGGCATCCCATTAAACAACACCACACTACCACCCTATGCTTCGCAGATGATCAAATAGTGGTGGCCCAAGACTATGACGACCTAGAGTATATGACAAGGAAGCTAATAGAGGAATATTGAAAGTGGGGCCTGGAAGTCAACATGACTAAAACAGAGTACAAGTGTATTGGGGGTTTACAGCAAGATCTGATACTAGAGGATGGCCAATGTATAAAAAAGTGCCAAAGTTATTCATACCTGGGAATGAAAAAAACGAACGATGAAACACTGGACAGAGCAATCAAGGTAAGAAACATTCAAGGAAGGAAAGCCACAGTTATTATGAATGGAATACTCTGGGACACACATGTATCAAAAACAAATAAGCAGATAATATATAACACAATAATAAAAAGTATTGCCACGTACGGTAGTAAGGTTTGGCAGATCAAGGAAAGAAATGAAGGACAACTAAGAGCCACGGAAATGGACTACTGGAGGCGTGCAGCGGGCAAATAAAAATGGATAGAGTTACCAACAAAAGGATAAAACAAATTATGGGGGTTTCACATGACATAGTATAGACGATATAAGGATTAAACAAATCAAGTGGTATGGCCACGTACAAAGGATGTCCTAAGAACGGCTCCCCAAGCAGATATTAGAGTGGACACCCCAGGGAAGACGAAAGCGAGGAAAAGTTGGAGAGAGGGGATAGATAGGGAGATCAGGTTGAGAGAACTGGGGGACGACCTCTCGCAGGACCGAGATCAGTGGAGACTGGAAATCGGAAGACGTAGAAGAACGTTGTAAAGCGAATTTTATATATAGAGCTCCTGCAACGTCCCCGTGGACTGCAGTAGATGAGAGCGGAATATGTAAGACAAAAGCCTATCGGACTAATGGTCGGCTTGTTATTTATATCATAAAATCTGCTGACCCTTGTAACTTTAAGGTTCATAATTGCCTGCGCTGTTCGCTCGCCTTGTTTATATTTTAACTTGAAGGTTTATATAATATTTTCCTAGTTAAAGTTCAAACTTAGAACAGGGAGAATATGATACTAATTTATTAACAGAGCCTCCTGTCATAAACACACGGCAAGCACAGGGAGAATGACTGACCGCTATACAAAATTCTGACGGTGCGATAAAGACAAAAGCCCGGAAACGGGTGTTCTTAGCTGGCGTGCAAAATATGGGAAATACCAAATCAAATTACAGTGGATTGGCAACCATAAATACACGTCGACGTAACATGACTAGATTACGGGGGAGGTTCAAAATATTTTCAATTGCGTGATGCAGAGTACGTATTCGTTTTGAACATTGTCTGCTTACTCAAAATTCCCGGTTTTTTCGTCTATGCGTGAGATTCCTGTCTTTCTTTTTCCTGGTGCCTAGACACCATGTTAAATACATGTTATAATCCATTTTTTTGCCAGTTTTATTTTTTGAAAATACATTACTTGTCTTTGAAGAGTTAAGATCTAATTTAACATATTTTATCTTCTTACATTAAATCAAGTGAAAATTGCTCTGCGCATGGTTTGTATATGTCAATACTGCTGACAATTGTCGTTGATAATAAAAAAAAAAAACGAAACACTTTGAATCAAATAACAATTAATAGTGTGCTATTAACCTTTGTTCTAGCGGTAATGTTTTGAAATTCTGTTACATTTTTTTTCTGAATTTGTCATTATTTTTAATTTCATTTGACATGGTAAGGTAAGTATAGATATTTAAGATAGTTGATAGGCCGTGAAGCAGCGCATGGCACGTCCGCTAGCAGACGTTGTGTCACTGGTAGAAAATTAAATCTTAAGTTGTTATTTCTCTGTTAGAACGCTAAATTAAATCTATGTGTGAAAAACCAGCTTGCGAGTACAGAATAGTCGATAACATCCGGATCCCTTGTAAGTCGGACAACCATCATCCTCTGAGCTGATAACAATATCTGGATAGTAAGGGTTGTCAGCTATTGGAAGTTCCCCTATAAATACTATAGAAACTCTAGAAGTGGAATATTGCAAAATAAAATGGCAACATATGTTCTACGTTCTGCAAATTTTACCATGGTCTCAATCATTATATTCAAATAGTTTTTTAAGGTATTAACAGCTCTATAAATAGTAGTGTGATAAAACTTGACAAAGTTCGTAAAACTACCTGTTTAAGGGAGAACGCGTAAAGGGACACTTCTCGTAAGTTTCATTCCAATCCAGCCCTGAACAATACAACTACGGTGTACTGTAGAGTACAGGTTAAAAGTTTATTTCTCTTGAGCCTGTCTTTGTACAATATAATATAATGAAGTGAAAGGCGCTTGCGATACTTGAAGTGTATATTTGCATTGTAACATTAGTGGAAAGGTCTGGGAACGGGACAGATACTATGACAAGTGCCTTTGATGTAGGCCGTCATTTAGGGGGGTTCTCGTGGTTATGCAAGAAATACGGTTCGTAGTGGAAAAATATGTTTAGCTTGATCTTAGGAACATAGAAACAGCCTAAACTAATCAGCATTATGAGTATAGCTTAACCCTTATGCACTATTCTTCTACTTCCGGGCTCGATTTTCCTTGCTCTAACCCCCTAGGGCTTAGGGGATTTGAAATCTGCGATAGTTACTCTTTAAACGACAAATAATTCCACTTTGATGGCTCATACTATGGTATATCGGATCACATTTTTATTTGCTCTACTTACCAACCAGAAGCTCTACAAATGCAAAACATGTCTTACTGTCTTAATATATATACACACGAGTATTGTTGAGAAAAGATGAAAGATTGAGAGCAACAATACTCATATATAAATATTAGGAAATCACGGAGAATAGGAAAATACAAATAGTTTCGATGTAAATTCGCTAATCTTAGTAATCAAATGCTTCAAAATGAACAGTTGTGAAGTTTAGAAATTTCTAATACTCCAATCTTCGTAAATCACCCTGAATAATAATTTTGCAATTAAAGCTCGCTATTCAAAAACATAAATATCCCAAAAGTGTAATATATTCGATATTATATTATCACCTATTATGATATTTATAGCCAGCGTGTTTAAAAAGTCGGACACTTCTATAGAGCACTGATTTGGATTTAACAGACATTTTAACCATAGGTCCATTCACCTAATGCATGAATGTGCAGACGTCGCCGTCGTCTTGATCGCAGCATCGTGACGCCGAATAAATTTTGTCATTTTGGGCTATATTTACCTCAACACCTTGATGTCGAGTGAGAGTCCAAATTGTTGTCCTACCTATAATATATTCAAAAAAGTTCACAAAGAAGAACCAGAAATGCCAAAAATGAGCCTGATTAAAAAAATTTGGGTTCGTCGAAATCTGGGGAGTAATTTTGGTTTTGATGGCAGTTATATTGATTCCAAGACACTACTGAGCTGTAAGCTGACCACAAAATCTGGAAAAACGGATTTAAGCTAAAATCCTGGATAAAATCACAATGCATCTTTATATCGGTCAGCTGAAGAAACATAGCGAATCTAACAAAACCTGATATTCCCATACAATTAAGATACAGTATATAAACACATTCGTTTGTGAAGAAGACATTCCAACAAAACAACAATCTAAGTACCGGGTCCCGCGGTAGATGCCAACAAGCTGCAACTATTCAAAATAACACAAGAAAAAAGAGAATGGCATGAAGATTGCCCAACTCGCTTGACTTCTTTCTTCAGTTCGCCGGCGAAGAAGTTGCGAGACCGGCGTGCGACGTTGTCAGATGGAATAATTGACATTTTAGAATGCATAATTTAATATCTTCTTTGTAGATACCTAATAATTAATACTATTGCAAGAAAGATTGGATACAATGAGGGAGAAGGAGCGTATACAGAGCGTTCTTCCTTCCGTATTTTGAACGATCTTAATTTATTCATATTTACTACGCTTCTTTCGACAGTTTCAAGCGGACTTGAAAGTGCCTCAAATTGAATCTCAATCTGACTGAAAATTACTATAAACACTTGGATTTACCTTTCCAAGCGACTTAGAATATCCAAGTCAAAACTAATATATTTTAGGGTTGACTTGAACCACGCGGCTTTAGAGCCCGACCAACAAGAATTTGATCAGGTCCAATCAAGATTTTTTTTATAGTAGTGGCACATACACTCAAGCGAGTTCCTATGGCAATCGACGAGCGAAGATGTTGATTGACACGGTTATTGAATAGTTGTAGGTTGTAATTAGTTGTAGAGCAGTTGTAAAAATTGACAATGTCCTATCCAACCCAGCAAAAATAGGCAAAGGCGTACGACAGGGATGTGTGCTATCCCCGCTTCTATTTAATATATACACTGATGGGATGATGAGGGAAGTGCTAGATGATTGGAACGGGGGCTTTGCAATAAATGGATTAAAAATATCCAATCTTAGATACGCGGACGATACGTTACTGATTGCGAGCTCAGCTGAACTGGAGGAACTAGTATAAGACGACTTGAAGCCAAATCAAACGAATATGGATTCAAGATCAACTATGGTAAATCGAGGGTGATGACAGTCAACCGGGCTCATGAAGCAATCCTGAGACCAACTCATATCGCTGGCTGCGAGGTTGTGGATCAGTTTATCTACTTGGGATCCCTCCTGCAATCGTCTGTAACTGTGAACCGGCGATACGTCGTCGAATCCAGCTGGGTCGATCAGCGATGGGTCAACTGACTAGAATATGGAAAGACGAACACATATCCTTGACGACAAAAAAGATGCTAGTCGGGGCCCTGGTGTTCTCTGTTTTTTGGTACGCCTCTGAGACATGGGTGATACGAGCCTCCGACAGACGTCGCATCGGTGCCTTCGAGATGTGGTGCTGGTGGAGGCTATTGAGGATTCCATGGACCGCACATCGAACAAATGTGTCGATATTGAACGAAATCAGACCAGCCAACCGTTTGAGCGCCTTGACATCAGCAAGAATATTAAATTTTTTTGGCCACATATCTCGACATGACAACATAGAACGACTCATTGTTCAGGGTAAACCGATGCGATGGGGAAACGCCGACAAGGACGCTCACCTACAAGATGGATGGACCTTATTAGAAGGACGACCGGAATGTCCCTTGAGACGGCAACAAGAACAACAAATGATCGAGGGAGATGGAAGATTGCTGTGAAAAGGGTCCTGAAAAGGAACGATTGAGAATTCGGATGATTGTGATCACTACACGTCGCCAACGACGTTGGACTTAGAAGAAAGAGTAATTAGGGGAAAACAGACGTCCTGGGAGTGAGTTCCACAGTGATGCAGTGCGCCAGACAAAGGAGTTCTTGTAAAGTGATGTTCTAGGTGTTTCTAGTTGTACGACGAACTGGTGCGCTCCTGCCGTCTGTCGTGACTGCCTGACAGGCTTTGCCACGGGACGGGATGAGGCGGGCCAAATCCTGCGAACATCTGCCATGAAAGTATCTGTAAAACAGGGACATCTCGACCACATGTCTGCGGTGTTCCAGACTATCCAGATTCCGGGTCAACTCCGGGTCGCCGACAAGACGCACAGCTCTCTTCTGAATGGAATCCAGCAGCTTTAGTACGAGCTTTGGTGCGGCACCCCAGATGTGCGAGCAATATTCTAAGCACGGTCTTATATGCGCTTTGTAGAGCAACAGTAACTGCTGCGGTGTATACAGTTTTTTGTTGCGAAATAGCGCACCAAGCTTCTGGGAGGTTGATTTTGCTATGTTAGCAACGTGACCGAGGCACCCAGCAGTCCGATTGACGAGGATGAAGGATTGGTCGAATCTGCCATAATGATGTCAGAGCCCGCCGTATTAACCCTCTTGGTAAACATGGCTTCTTGGGTCTTTGCTGCATGGAACTGGACCAAATTTCTGTCGCCCCAAGTTTGAACTTTCTCCAGGTCTTGATTAATAATTGCTGTGATTTGCTCCTGTCTGCGGTGATAAGTCTCAGTCGCTGGTAAAGGTTTTTCTGATCTTAATTCGGAGACAAGGGTACTGTCATCTGCAAAACTGTAAACAGGATTATTCGTTTCGGTCAGCAGGTCATTAATATAGATGAGGAACAGAGTTGGTGAAAGTATTGCGCCCTGAGGCACGCCCGCGTTAATGGTGAATGTGTCTGAGATGTGTCCATCAACTGCAACGTGCAGAGATCGGTTGTTAAGGAAACTGGCAAGCCAGCTGCAGGGAGAGACTGGCAATCCGAAGGACGGCAGTTTATTGAGCAGTCCGTCATGCCAAACTCTGTCGAATGCCTGCAAAATATCCAACGCAATCGCTCCAGACTCTAAGTAGTTCTCAATTGCCCTACTCTATATATGAGTGACATAGGCCAATATCTCCTGTCGATCTCTCTTTGCGAAAGCCGTGCATGTGTAAGGCTAAATAAAGTACGGGATTTATGTACACCTCTGTTTTTAAGATATAAAATTTTAACACTATTGCAATTCGCCTAAACCCTGATTCTACTCATAATATACGACAATCTTACAATATTTCCCTCTCAACTCCACCAACTTCACTGGTGCGAAACTCGATTGTTTACGGTGGTCGGCAGTGATTTAACCGCTTGCCTCATAGTATAAGGCAAATCTACGATGTGAAAAAATGTAAGTAAAGATCATAAATTACTGCTTTTGAGGGCCCATTATGACCCAACATAATATTTTGACGAAAGGTTTTGACTCTGATTTACTGAGTCTGGAGAGATTCGATTCTTTCTATTTTTGTTTCTTAATAACTTGATAGTGTTTTTACTATTGTGTCTCATTTTATAGTGGCATGGCTTAATAGGTATTTCTTCAGTTAAAATTTTGATTTTATTTGAATTGCTCTGACATTGATTCACTTTATTAAATTTCAATGTTCACAAGTAGTATGATGTGTTTCTGTTAGGATAGGTTTCTTTCTTTTGAGTGAGAATATCATTTTAACCCATTAGTGCATAAAGTTTAGCAAGATTAAAAATAATGTTATTTTTATGAATTCTGACATATTTTATTACAACATAAAGGAAATGTATCAAAAATTTATTTTTTCATACAAAAAACAAAAAATACAGGTCATCCGATATATCGGATTGTATGCAAACTGACTAAATAAAAAAATTAAAAGGTATGATAATTTTTGAAACAATGTTTTGGATGCAGTCCAACTTGGCATTTGGAGCAAATAAATTTGTTCTTACTCCCGCAATTTCTACACAATCTTTCAGTATTTACATAGTCTGGCCAGTGATGGCGACCATCGTAACGAACATCATTCTCTGAATTCTGTAGTATTTTTCCTTTCATCGGCTGAGTGCCGTGTGTTTTGATGAGACAGTTTGCTAGGTTTCTTCGAAAATTTATCAAATAATCACAATCTTTTTCTATACGACATATCCTTTTCACCAACAGCCATGCATTGGTTACTGAAACATCCAGCAAGTAACAAAATATGGACTACCATATTCTGGTTCTATATTTGGCTACCAACTGGTCCATTTTGTCAACGCCACCCATGCCACTATTATATTTTTGGAATAGTAAAGGTTGAACTACAGCAATTTTTATTGTTGTGAATAGTGCCAGTCGCGCAGTAACTAAGTTGTGTCAAATTCCATGCCGAAATAGGCTCACGTACGAAAAGTAGTTGTCGAAAAATAATTTAAATCCTTTAGTAGGAAGTATTCTGGAAGTCGTTATCAGAGATAATACAGTATCACCTTCTAACCCAAAAGCATTTTCCTTGTCGCTTCATATAAGTATATAATTGTTATATCGTGGTGAAATAATCAAATACGTCACTTCCGGAAAAGTCGAGTTAATTTGGGGAATTTCATGAAATCATGAAATAACTAGCTTTTTTAAGAAATGTGACGTATTTCACTATGAGACTATGACACATAAATAAAAAGTGTCAATTTATCTTTGATAGCTCGCATACGGAAAAAGTTGGCAATAAAGCATACAATCCGATATATCGGATTTCAATTTTAGGCTCACATATTTACATAATATTGTAAATTTATGGGCAGATTACTACTCGATCATGTCAGGTGGTTTACTACACATACAAATTTCACTAATTTTGAGATCGACGTTGTCAAAAAATTAAACTAAAATCGAAAATACTTGCCCTTGTCGTCTCGTTGAATAGAGCCATGGATCCATGTTGCTTTTAGTGCAGTTTTAACTTCTTTTAGGCATTTATCGCACCGTAAAAATTAAATAAATAAGAAGTTTACACCTGAAACATGTCACTAACGCCTGTTACAAAAGCCAGTTTAGGCTTATACAAAAGTAGGGTTGCATAAATACGACATCCGATTTATCGGATCTTATGCACTAATGTTAAAAGGTCTCTGAAACGTTTCGTGTTCAACGTCCGTCCGTCGCGTCGGAGGGAATTCTTTCAGGAACATTTCAATTAGTAATGTGTAATAGCCTTTTTTATTTTATGTTTTTTGTTTTGTCTGTTCCAATTCTATTTTACTTTGTTTGTTTTAATAATAAAGTTCATCTGTTTTTGATATTTTAAAATTGGATTTAATGCTTTGTGGCTTATTATTATTTTTAATTAAGACCAAAGATAAAATTGCAAATTATTACATTTAAAAATAGGTGCTTGAAATTTAAGTGTTTAATTTTGGTAATTGTATTTTTGTTTACTTAAAGTGAACTTACGTTTGCAATTTTGTTTGGATGTTAATGGCATACGGTAGAAATGTTTTATTTCATAAAATTGAAACCGTCTATTATAATTCTTCTTCCATCTCACAAATATTCTTTCGATAATTTTAAAACATATTTGTCACTTAAGTTAATGGTTGATGCTAGTCTGATGAATGTTGATGTTACATATCCAATTTGACTATGAAATATTCAATTTGTTATTGGGTTGCTTCCGTTTTGTTAATTAAATTAATTTAAAATAAAAGAAGCAAACAAAGTCTTTCCCTTCTAAAGACCAAGTCTTAGCATCTTTCTTGAGCCCTAAATTTTGCTCATGATCTTTAAACAGGAATTAGCTACTTAATCTATTTTATGGAATTTATTCCACCCAAATTTGCTATTCCACCCTTATCCCTTAACTAACTGGAACGGGAATCGGCAACACCGGTAATTTAAATTCCAGTTTCACTTCTGCGTCGACGACTCGGCGTGGATTGACCTTTGAAAAACGTGAATGTTTCCGGTAATACCTGACCATTAGATCGCAAGCTTGTCTTCAAATTATACGTTTTATTTAAATAAGTTCACATTTAATGTTCTTTTTTCTCGGTAATAAGAACGTGTAATAGGCGCGGTTCCGTGGAAGGTGGAATTAATAAATCTCCTGTCGGAGATGTAGGTGTGTTGCTTGTGTTTGTATTGGCATATAGATATATACCTATGTTGGTATTAGATGCTTCAAACCATCGATATTAGATATTATGCACAGCATGATGTAGGTGCTATTACATGTTAGGCTGAAATCTTAACTAACTTGTCTGATATTTAATGCATGAGCGTTCAGCTTTAATACTTCTAGGCGAAGAATTGGTGGAGGCAATGAACTACAGTAGAAAACGAAATTCTAACTAGCTTTCCCGGCTTTCCGTCCAGACAAACCATGGTAACTGGCTAATTTAGGACGTTACTCGAGTATTTCCTTTCTATCGGTCCATGATACGAGACACTATTTTACGTATCGATTTACCATTTACATATTAAAGAATTTCAACGTCACTTCAGACAAAACAAACCACATCAATTACGTGATACTGAATCGGTTGTCAGGTTAACAATAGAAATAGAAAGTAAAAATATTACCAGCTCACAAATTGCAATTATACGTAGTTTATATCCTTCCATTGGTGGCAAAATAGTAGCAAATGATACTCATACAAGAAAATTTAATATTTGCAACAAGTTTTACGCTACAAGAACAGCTTAAACTACAATCTATGGTTTTCGACGCTTAGGACATTTCGATATACAAGGAATTTTGAAAAAAATAGCTAGTAGCCATTTCATTCAATGCTCGGCTAGTTTAATAGGAAAATACTAATTTCCTTATTTGCTCTACTTGATGGCGGAAATGTTTTCGTCGGGTTCAATGATAATCGCCTTACTTTTCCCTGTGCAAAAGGCTTTTGTCAAAAAACAGTTTAACTAACGAAATAAAAAAGGGAGAATAAGAAAAATCAGAAATAAGTGGCATTTGCGTGTTTCAAAACAACATCAGCTCCAATCTTTCCTAGTTTCTCCAGAAAATTATTGGCTTTCCTTTTATAAAAGGTTTGAGACGATGCGCAAGTGCACGACCATTTATTCTGTCGCATCTCCAGCATAAAGTGCCCTCCCTTCCTTTACTCTCATGAACGGAGTTGCATCATCAGGTATACGCATCTATCTTTTATACATAATGGATTCTTCCTAGGGCGAATCCTGTTTTCTTCTTCCTTTGAAAGTTCATGACATGAAAAAGAAAGCACGACTCGATCGCAGGAAGTATTTACCTTGGATATAGAAAATATCGCATCTCTCAAAGCATTGTTATCTTAAATATCAGCTACACAAACACTAAGTATTATAGTTTCACAATATTAAAATAGATACAAATCGAATATAACTTCAAACTCCAAAACATCTTTCTTAATATGAAGCTATTTATTTATATCTTGTTCCACCTTGTGTTTCAATTAAGGCAAAACTTTAGATCATCCCAGACAAGAGTCATCATCTGTTTGAGGAATGGCTTGCTTTGTAGAAGATCTAAATTGTCAATTTCCATCAGGCCTCGTCGCCAGCAGTATGCACATATACTGAAGAAAATACTATACTTATTTTACATTGTCTAACATTTCATAATCCTAATCCTAATACAGACCAGAACATCACAGTCAATCTGAAAGCACTGCATTTAATATTGGTAAGCTTAATTGTATGTGGAGGTTAACTAACCTGAGCTTGAACAATCGGGCCTTATGGTAATATTTGAGGTAATAGCATCAATGCGATTTCAATTTAAAGATAGTCTGTGCACATTTTTGGTCTTTGATTCATGGCAGTCTTGTTTAAGATCTTGTGCCGGATTCAAATGAATAATTAGTACCTCAACACATTCTTATTCAACCATTGAGGTTACTGTCTTTATGCTGTAGGCAGCAGTTGATGCGCTCGTTTCAGCCGGAGTTTTCGATTTTCAAGTCTGAATTACGTTAAATGTCTGATGGTATAACAAATTGAAATCGCTATTAGTGTCTAATTTGGAGCTCTTTTTAGCTCAACCACCAGATTCGGACAAACACTTCTTGTGGTGCCCTCATTTGCCCTTTGACTAATTCGAATTTGAATACCGAATGAGCATCACTATTTAAAACGTTGATCTTCAAACACACTTTAGGAGAGAAATTGCAATATAGCGATTTCAGATAAAGTCTGCGTCGATATCAGATATGACAGGTACTGAATCCTCAATTGCACAGTACAAAGTCCAAGTTGGTGAAGGTTCAGTACACTTCGTGGTAACCCCAGGCGAACCGATATAGCGGCATATTTCACGATTGACACGGTGAACGGATTCTTAATGAGATTTTATCTCTTTCTCTCTCTGTTTTTATTATTTTGCCCGGTTTCGCTATACAGGTCGCTGTTTACCGAGAAAACATTCCAAGCGTAGTACCATTTTGATTATGAAATGAGATGGTACGAGGGAGATAAAATTCCATTTTTGTGCGCCGGCATCGCAAGCTTGTGTGTAATAAAACTATCTTGGTTATGGCAACGATTATTACGAGAAAAATGTACATTCTACATAATGAGCAACCATGATAAATTAATAGATCTGCGCGCAGATAACCAGATACAGATTAGTTTGAGAGAAAGATTATAATAAAGTTTAGGTTTCTGATGGATGATTTTTAGTTATTATGAGCACTCAATACTTATGTCTAATAACTACCTTAGTTTCCGTGGCTATATTTAAAACTAGGTAATATTTAATTTGCCACAATTATATAGGTGGCATAACGAGGGATATTTGTCTACCGCACTGGTACCGTTGCATCGCACTATATTCAAGAGGTTTATAGACCAACCACCCAAGCCACTTACATAAATAATTTCTCTAGCTAGATGAACCTGCAAGTGTCTACTATACACAAGCCAATAATAAGAATTCAAAAATTATGCTACAGATGTTGCCATCTGTATTCAAGATTACTTCAACACAGTTTTAATTTAGGTGTAACTTGAGATCAAATTTAACGTCTCGTTCCAAACCAGATATGACTTTTATCTAGACAAATTTTAACGATGTCATCATGCACGTTTACTTCAGAAAGTATAAACACAAATTAACCTGACGATATAATAGTATACAATTATTGTCCATTATTTATGGCTAAACGCATTATCTTATTATTTACAAAAAAAAAAACATGATTATATGGAATCAATCTGTTGCCAAATATTAGTATCCTACGGTAGCGACAAAACTTCTGAAGGGGTCGGTCAAGTTTGCCCCCCGTATTAAACAAATTTCAAAAATAAATGAAGCATAATTTTGCACACATTTTGCACAATTTTGCACACCGCAAATAAAATTTTGCACACTCACACAAGGAAAACTAGAGCTGTTTTTTATACGGGGGGCAAACTTGACCGTTCCCCCCCGTTTGTTACAAAATTTAAAATTTTTTATGCCACTCGATTCGGCAAATTTTGCACAAATTTGCACACCTATTTTCAAATTTTGCACACTTTTCTGGGGAAAGTTATGAGGTGTTAAAGATTTGCATTTTCCCCCCCGTTTGTCAAAGTTTCAAAATTTTGATGCTGGTGGGTTCAACTAATTTTGCACAATTTTGCACACCAATTTTCAAATTTTGCACACTTTTCTGGGGAAAGTTATGAGGTATTAAATATTTGCATTTTCCCCCCCGTTTTTCAAAATGTTGAAATATTTTAATGCTGCTAGATTCAATTAATTTTGCACAATTTTGCACACCTATTTATAAATTTTGCACATTTTTCTGGGGAAAGTTATGAGGTGTTAAAGATTTGCATTTTCCCCCCCGTTTGTCAAAAAGTTTAAAAATTTTTATGCTGCTAGGTTCAACTAATTTTGCACAATTTTGCACACTTATTTTCAATTTTTGCACACTGCTCTGGGGAAAGTTATGAGGCGTTAAAGATTTATCACAAAATTGACAAATTTTTAACACCTCATAAGTTTCCCCAGAAAAGTGTGCAAAATTTGAAAATAGGTGTGCAAAATTGTGCAAAATTAGCAGCATTAAAAGATTTCAACTTTTTGACAAACGGGGGGGAAAATGCAAATACTTAATACATCATAACCTTCTCCAGGAAAGTGTGCAAAATTTGAAAATTGATCTGCAAAAATGTGCAAAATTAGTTGAACCTAGCAAAATCAAATTTTTTAAACTTTTTGACAAACGGGGGGGAAAATGCAAATCTTTAACACCTCATAACTTTCCCCAGAAAAATGTGCAAAATTTATAAATAGGTGTGCAAAATTGTGCAAAATTAATTGAATCTAGCAGCATTAAAATATTTCAACATTTTGAAAAACGGGGGGGAAAATGCAAATATTTAATACCTCATAACTTTCCCCAGAAAAGTGTGCAAAATTTGAAAATTGGTGTGCAAAATTGTGCAAAATTAGTTGAACCTGCCAGCAACAAAATTTTTAAACTTTTTGACAAACAGGGGGGGGGGGAAATGCAAATCTTTAACACCTCATAACTTTCCCCACAGAAGTGTGCAAAAATTGAAAATAGGTGTGCAAAATTGTGCAAAATTAGTAGAACCTAGCAGCATCAAAATTCTTCCACATTTTGACAAAAGGGGGGGATAATTCAAATTTTTAACACCTCATAACTTTCCCCAGAAAAGTGTGCAAAATTTGAAAATAGGTGTGCAGAATTGTGCAAAATTTGCCGAATCGAGTGGCATAAAAAATTTTCAATTTTGGAATATACGGAGGGGGAACGGTCAAGTTTGCCCCCCGTATGAAAAACAGCTCGTTTTCCTTGTGTGGGTGTGCAAAATTTTATTTGCGGTGTGCAAAATTGTGCAAAATGTGTGCAAAATTATGCTTTATTTACTTTGAAATTTGTTTAATACGGGGGGCAAACTTGACCGACCCCTCCTGAAGGACGAAATATTTTACACCTCTAGTTACCGGGGTTATTTTTTTATAAATAGAAAAAATCATCGTTTTCTTCAGTCCCAAAGGTCATACATGACGAATAGCTCAACTTATAGGAGGTATTAAAACATGAATGGTTATTTTATGTTTTGCATTAGGTTGGCAAAAAAATATAACTTTTACGAGCCTATTACCTCTTGTTGAAATCTTGCTACGCACGACGGCAGCGCGGCATGCCGCGCCAGTATTAATGATCTGACCATGTTATAAATCATCCAATTTGATAGGATAAGTAGTACCTAATATACCTTACAGTTATAAAATTATTATTATTATTATTATTTGGATCGAGCAATTTATATAACTGGCTGTAAGAAAAATTAAGGTTTTTAATAATGTATACCGAAGGATTAAGTGGGACCTTATTTTAAAGACCTCTTCATCCTTATAATTTATCGAAAAAAAATCGGTCAATTAACCGTTTCAATATGGCGATTGTCTTTAACTGGTACTTGCGCTATCTCGAGCAGATATTGTCGCCATATTGAAATGATCATTCCAATGCCCCCTCAAAATTTAGGGGTTCACTCGCGTCCGCCAAAGTATACTGAGTTTCAATTTTCTAAAATGATCAATAAACCAAAGTAACAAGATGTCGGGACAAAGCCGCTAAAAGTAGCACCTAAAAATGCTGTAAAGGTTGTAGTAGATCGGCAAAAGCTGATATAAAATGCGTATATTCTGGTGCGGTTTAACATCCGCCATGTGTGGTGCATACAGGACGTTGCTCGGACCACATTACAGGGCTGCAGAGTCGCGCGCGCATCACATTGTTGACAAACATCATATTTTTATGGTCCAGCGAATTGCTTTCATCTGATCTCGTCTCGTAGCACAGTGGTCAGATGATGTGCTTGTGTATTATTTTGTTTTCGCTCATGATTTGGCAATATTATAACGGGATCAACAAAACATCGATCTGGTTTGTGAGATGACGCAGAGGTCCAACCCAGCTGACCAGCGGCAGGCTAATTGCGGAAGAAGAACGCCGCGACAATTCTTCTAATAATGTCAATATCCGCTTAAATCATAGCACGATTTAGTCTTCTCAGATCATAGCCGCTTTGTGATGCCTGTCAAAGCAAAAACCGAAAAACAATGGGCAAACGCGCAAATGTTGTCCATGTAACGGGAAAGTTCGAAGAGAGGTTAGATTTCTCAGCGCAATTAAAGAACACTAGAGTACGAGATAACCTACTACTATATCTAGGTAAGATCAAACAGGGAGTCCCCCCAGTAATTATTAAGGAACATATCTTGAGACACTGTCGCGACACATTAGACCTTCAGGGTAGAAAAACTACCAGTCAAAGGCAGGAATCAATATTTTAAAGTAATCATCGACTATTTGAATCACGAAAAATAACATCTCCAGAAATCTGGCCAGATGAACTGGGAGATCAACTTTTATTTTTAAAACATACTAAATATGTATCCTATATTGAAAATCCTAATAATTTTGATGCAAGCAGTATTATTATGCCTAAACCTTCGCATTCTTAAAAATCCGTTTATATGCGTTTATAAATCGGATCCGTCTGGCTAATTAATTAAAACATATATTTAAACAATATTGCAAAGTAAAGGTCTCTCTGACTAGATCGGCAGGAAATATTTCGACGGGCCGATCTGGTCATAGAAACCAGGTCTGTATGTACTTTGCAATATTGTTTAAATATATGTTTTAATTAATTAGCCGAACGGATCTGATTTATAAACGGATACAAACGCATTCTAAGAATTCGAAGCTTTATAAGCATCAAATATTTCAGGTGTCAGTACGACAAATAACTGTCTCCAATCATCGTTTCAAGATCCAGTTTTCTGGTGTACATTTCAACCTAGAGAATAAATCAGGAAGTACTAAAAATGTTTCGTCGGGCAATCAGAGATAAAGTACGATTTTTAAAGTAGGTCCACATGACCACTCATATGCCCTAAAATTTAAGTATCGTTTACGTTCATATCTCCTTGGGAGAAACTTTTAGTAACGTTGAAGCAGATAGAGTACATGTGTAATTTATATATATTTTATGAGAAAAATAAATAATTTTATGTGGACATTTATTTTTTTCTACTCACGTGCGGAAAGTACTCATTTCCGCACTAATTTTGGTGCGGAAAGTAGTAATTTTCACTGGAAATGGGTGCGGAAAGTGAAATCGTGGGGAAAATAAACCTGTCGATATTTAGGCTTAATTTGTAAATTTTAATGACTTTTCGGATGAGGCATTGTAAATCTAGGCCTGCATAAAATGAAATCTAAACTGTGTTCGTTTAAAAATTCTTAAAAAAAAGGTTTTAAATTTCTTTTTGTTAGGTGGAGAGATTTGAAAAGATTTGGGTTAACATAAAATATTTTTAGTTTCACTGTAGCTCAAAACGCGCCGTGCGTACGCCTGACGTACACCTGGCGAAGCAGGCATGTGATTGCACCCTTTGACACGAGTTTGATTGACTTTTGAAGTAAAATTTTACCAAAACATGCAAGTTAGCTAGATTTCCAATAACAACAAAAGAATCAAAATAACTACGCAAATAACAAACAGCTTTTTCGAAGTTTCTTAAAGACGTCTTTTGTTTTTTCGTTTTTCAACGTTAAAAGTGCAAATATTTCCGAATATTTCGAAGAAGATTCAATACCTTAATCTATCTCAGATTAATAACATTGCAAATGTAAATTGAGTATTTTTAGATTTAGTGTTTACTGATAATAGTTTTGACTCTGTAGAATTAGCCTCTGATCTTCTATTAAAATGTGATAGGCATCATCCAGCTTTAGCGATAAATATAAAGAGTGATACCATCTGTGATTTTTTAGAGTATGAGGAGGAATGTTATGATTTTGACAAATGTAATTTTAGAGCTGTTAGTGATATGTTGTTGAGTGTGTATTGGGATGAGGTTCTAAATAGTTTCATTGACTGTGATGTAAATGTGTTTCAGGCTGTTGTTTCTCAAGCTATTGATTTTTATACTCCTAAGAGAAAAGTAAAAAATAAGTTTAGATACCCAATATGGTTTAGTACGGAGCTGAATGATCGGAAAAAAAATTGCGCATCGAAATTACAGAAGGACAGCGTTTCTCATTATAATTACTTTTCACAATTAAGAGCATTGTGTAAAGCTCAAACAGAAGTTTGTTACTCAGAATATATTAAGGCAACTGAAAACAGTGTGTTGAATGACCCAAAAATTTTTTGGAGGTATATTAATGTGAAAACAAAAAGTCGGGAGCTGCCTGGTACCTTTTGCTATCGTGGTGAAGTGACATCTGAAGGACAGGGAATTGCAAATTTTTTTGCTCAACACTTTTCTTCTGTTTATGCACCACCTAATAATGAATTGTTGGCTGCGAGTCATCCTTACCTTTTTGCTTTTGCGGACATGGTCTGTGTGAGCAACCTTCATGTCACAATCAGTGAAGTTCTCGACAGGTTAAATCATATTGATATTAATAAGGGTCCAGGGCCTGATGGATTCCCCCAATCTTTATTAGGAGCTGTTCTTTTGCTCTCGCTAGGCCCTTGTGGTTACTATTTAATAAATCACTTTCCAGTGGCATTTTTCCAGAGTCCTGGAAATTTTCATATCTTCGACCAATATTTAAGAACACTGGTGACAAAGGGGATGTTGAAAATTACCGTCCTATTACCTTATTATCTCACTTTCCAAAGATCTTTGAGTCTCTCGTGAATGATTTTCTGAAGGAAAAGTTCAAACATGCATTTGTTGGTGGACGGTCAATAGCGACAAATCTGTTATACTGTATGAGCGTGCTCTGTCAAGAGCCTTGGAGTCTGGTCAAGTGGTTAACTCAATCTACACTGATTTTTCCAAGGCCTTTGACAGGGCGACCCATGCATTGCTGATTGATAAGCTTGCAATGTATGGGCTGTCTGGGTCTCTACTTCAATGGTTTTATTCTTATCTGACAGGCAGAAAGCAGGTAGTTAGAGTGAAATGCTTTAACTCTGAAAGCATTAATGTTATAGTTCGCCCAGCCGTTGTTGACCCTCGAAACGCATGCAATTGCATCCATTTATGCGACAACAACGGCTGGGCGAACTATACCTCTGGGGTGCCTCAGGGAGGTCATCTTGCACCACTTGTATTCATTCTGTTCATGAATGATATAGGTTCTTGTTTCCAACATTGTAATTTTTTGCTATATGCAGATGACTTAAAAATCTTTAAATCTACAAACTCAATGGATACTGACAGAGAGGTGCAGGATGATCTTATGAGGTTCCAGGAGTCGTGTGTCAGGAATCAAATGACATTGAACGGCAACAAATGTAAGTATATTCAGTTCTAAAAAAAAAACGGTATCTCATCAAAATGCTTATTTTGTGAATGAAGAACAAATTCAAAATGTCCATAGCATACGGGACTTAGGAGTCCTATTCGATCAAAAATTGACATTTGTTGAATATATATCTTCATGCTGTAATAAAGCTTTGAAAATGCTGGGTTTTGTGAAGCGTCAAACTAGGGATTTTAAAAACATAATGGCTCTAAAGTGTTTACACATCTCTGATGAGGTCTCAACTTGAAAACAATAGATGTGTTAGGTCTCCACATTGCAGAACACATATAAACTCAATTGAACGAGTTCAGAATCAGTTTCTTAGATATATAGGCTATAAACTCGGCATTCCATCGGATTGTTTAGACTATCAACAAATTCGGAAAATTTTATTCCTGCACAGATTGGAGCATAGGAGAGACACATTTAACATAGTCATGTGTGTGTGGTCATGTGAGCTGCTCTGAGCTTCTTTTGGCTGTGAATTTTAATATTCCGTCTCGAATATTTAGGCAACCTCGTGACTTCTCATTGGAGAGACATCGTACTACATATGGTCAACACACTGCTATTAACCGTGCAATGTCTCTTGCCAATGGATCTCTTTCACAACGAGATATTTTTAACTCCTCTCTACCCCAAATAAAAAAGACTCTTCAGTCATCCTAGTGTTTGTTTTGGACTTTAATGTATGACATATTTGTGTTTGTTGTTGTTTTCTCTTATGTGTATGTTTAAGTAGGTACTTAGAATGGAATTAGTCATGTAGGTAGCTAATAGGTATATAGTGTAGTTTTATTAATATTTGCAATTTATACTTATATTTTTATCTTTAGATTGTTGCATACTAGTTAGTATTTTATGATCTTTATATGCTATTGGGCTTGCCCGTTGAAAGTTAAATAAATAAATACATTCTTGAAGAGGCGAGTAGTGTCACTATGTCTGCTGCCCACTAAATCAAGAAAACGTTATGAAAACGAGAACTCGTTGTTTCAAAAATGGTGCAATGAAAGAAAATAATTGTCCATAGTCACAAAGAGGAGGTTTCCTAGCATATTTTTCCAATCTAAGTAAATGCTCTAAAGCATCAACGCTCTGGTCACGTTATTCAATGTCAAAAAGATACTCAAAGAAAAAGAACATTGGATATGCACCAAAAAAATCCAAAATGTTCACACCAGCCCAGATTTTATAATTTATGCGTGAGGTTCCTAATAAAAGGTATTTAATGATAAAGGTTGCTGCTGTATTTGACATTGCCGGCGCATGCAGACTTGAAGAGTTGAAAAATATAACCTTGGACGACATCGAAGATAAAGAAACCCTCATAGTGGTGACTCCACCTTGCACAAAAACGTACAAAAGCCGTACATTCGTTTTGTCTCAAAAAGCAGGGAACGGTGAATACCTCCAACTATACAGAGAGTATGTAAAATTAAGACTCAAAAATACACCCCACAGAAGATTTTTTGTAAACCACCGCTTAGGAAAGTGCAATTCTCAGCCTGTTGGCTTTGGTAAAATGCCATCCGAAATCGCAGCCTTTTTGGGACTACCAGATCCTTAACTGTATACGGGGCACAGTTTTAAAAGATTTTCGGCCACTCATCTCGCAGATTCAGGTGCCAACATTACAGCCATCAAGAGACATGGAGGCTGGAAATCCAGCACTGTAGCTGAAGGCTACATGGAGGAGTCGATAGAGAACATAAAGAAAACCTCAAATAAAATTTTTCGAACCGCCTCAAAGTACGTTCCACGACAATTTATAGAACTAGAGCAGCCAACAGTGGAAGGACGAATGGAACATGCTGCTTCAAGAGGATGCTGCCTCAAAAGAAGTAGTTGCGGCTTTTACTACGAACCACAAGCAAATGCTGACTTCTGCTATCAACATTCAGAACGCTGCTACATGTTCATTTCATGTGCATATTTTTAATGAAAAATAATTAGGTGAAATAAGTCGCTGTAAAGTGCCTTTTCCACACTTGTTAGGTAAACTACTATTCTTCTTAAGTCAGATGTGGATAGACCAGCACCTAAGACGAGGTTGAACTAACCGACATTGAGTATCATGCATGGCTCATGGCCTAGAAAATGTGGCAGGGTATATATCTCATAAAAATAAGGAGCTCGTTGCACCAATAGCCTCTACATCCACCCAAGATTATACATGGACAATACATCTTAGCGAGGGTGAGCTGCCAATAAAGCTTTCCCCAGAATTTATGATGCAGATCGATCAATTGGATTTTTTTTAAATGTGTTAAATCAAACAATCTTTTTATTTCAAAAAATAATTAAAAACCGTATATTTGATTTAAGTTCTGACGGATGAAAGCAAACAACTATTTTCGAATTAAACAGAAGTTTACATAATCAAAACATTTTTAAGAAAAGAAAAATGTTAAAAACAGTTAATTAGCATCCGACTTTTTCCCTTTATCAAGAATGTTCCTTTTGGGTGTTCTGAAGTCTAAGAAATAATTTTAAAAAAGTTTCTGTAAGTATGTCTAGTGCTTTCTCTGCCTGTCTGTTTGCACGATCACTTTTACATTACATTCAAACATATTGATTGTATTTAGGCTAAAGATTTGCATGTAATTTTAGATTGTAGGTTTTTCTTAAGTAATTTGTATTGCTACTATAAATAAATAAATGTCTTTACTAATTCCTTGTAACCAAACAATTCTTAAAGAGCGTAGTCTACTTACTTTGAACTACTCAACATTAACGGGAGTATCCTTTAATTCCTTCAACTTTCGGATTTAAAGTTTTTTTCTAGCTTTTGTAATAAATTGTCCTGAGGAATTTGAAACATAAGGAACAACTGTGTTCACACAAATAATTCCTCGTAAAAACTATGCTAAACATTCGGCACATTGTTTTTGGAGGGTATTTTCTAAATTAATAAAATTATAGCTTTAATTGCAATAATTCAAATCTAAACGGAATCTTACTAAAGCTTCGCAAGCTTAAAATAATATTTTGTTTTAAAAATATTGTAATCTACTAAAATGCATAAGCTACTAAACAAATATCACCCTGTCGCAAGTTTGAACTTGAACTTGAAGATTGTTATATAAACATTAAAGGCAAACTATAAACAACGCGAGCAATCAACGGGAGCGACTTTGAACCTTATGAATGCAATGATCATCACTTTGTTTTATATAAATACGCTACCGAATCCTCAGTTCGGCAGACTTAGTCTCACCTCCAGCTCCCAAGGTTAGTCACTTGACGACTGCCTCCTGGGTTCTATCCGCTCCTAGAGTTAGTCATACGACTGCTTTAGGTTCCATTCCTTTCCTACCAAACCTGGTACCGGTTAGCCACTTGACGACTGCTAGGACCAGGGGTTGCACAACCTCCATAGTAAAGTCTTGACAAGAAGTTTGTCAGAGTGTTGAGAAAGACAAGTGTCTAAATAGTCAGTTAAAAAGTTTAGTGAAATCTCTTAGTGTTCTTACATAAAACCCAACCCTTAAGAAAAACTATAAATTAAGACAGTAAACAAAGACCTATAAACAGTACCTCAAATCGAGAAAACATGCGCACCGTAGTAATCGGGTATAATAGAATCTCATTTTTTCTGACCAATAATTGTTGTTAAAGTTTTATCGTTAATACATTGTTATTGTTATAAACTAAACGTGCTTACTTTATCATCTCTTCTTACCCCACGTGACGCGATCCCGGTCTACCTCAGTTACCCCCCGGCACGCTAAACAAGGCGTGTCCTCACGAGTAGAACATACAGTGGTAGATTAAAGGAAGCATTGAGACCCCGTCATTGTACTAATCGCGACGAGGCTCTTCTCTGAGAAGTTATTCTTTAAATAAAACGCGCTACCCCCTTAAATTACTCGTGACAATATTCTTGAACGATAATTCTTAAATTTGTTGAGATTGGTAACAAGAAAAAGTTCATATTCCATTAAAAATAAATTTAATACAGGATTTTTTAAAGACATCTAGGAACGTAAAGAACGTTTATTATTTGTTTAAATATCACATGGAATTACACCATGAAGTACGAGGTCGTAGGCAACACTGCGTATATTGGATGCTTATCGACAATCGATTTTAATCATTCACATAAATCTTCTTAAGTAATAACTAAGTCTACTATGTTACTATGTATATACAAAAAAAACCGTTTGACCCTTAGATGAAGACCATCTATTTAATAGTAATAATATCAAACTTTTATTGTCCAGCCTCTCTATTATTTTTGCTGAAATTGTAGGCAGCACAATTCCCTGAATTATTTAGGAATCGACACTGACGCTATAGGCGTCGAGACGCCTTGGCATTGGCAGCCACTGGAGACAGCGTGTAACCGTGTGACTGTGACGTCGTCGTTCGAGGGAGCTGTATTGATTTTCGCGAGGGCGGGCTATCCGGATACTCACGAATTTCTTTGGAATATTAATTGGAAAATATAACTTTTATTGCGGAGGTTGAGGGAGAAAACAGAATTATACATGTTCTGTATTGATATTAATGAACTATGTTATCGACAAAATATGAAATTTTGACGTTCTATAAAATGCTCAGAAAAGGATAATAATTTATGTAACAAAATTCGTCTTAAATAATTATTACAGATAAAAAGTCCACCGAGCAGACCCTAACACGCCGCTAATAATGCATAAATTGAACACAAAAATATGCACCTACACTTAATTCTATATTATCTTCCCTGTGAGCATGCTATATAGAACGCCTAACTCATACTTTACCGGTAACATATACAATGAAATTTCGTCGAAATTATATTTATATATGGTGGTGTAATTAATTTAAATGCTTTCGCGCTTCCGATAATGATTTACATATATTTATTTGCTAGTCAATGTGACGAATTATATTATACTTTGTCAGAATAGCTATCATTTATGGGTTTATACCCTATTTGCTTTTGTGAGGAAGTGTGGGGAAACTACTTTCTTTGGAGGAAAGTCAATCAGCAAAATTTGTAAAGTATTACAACTAGTCCTAAGTCAGTCGATAAGCTTCAGTAATTTCCTTTTATTGTTTTTCGATGATCCTGAAAACTGATTAAACGATTGCATTTCTCAATAACTGACTCCATTCCGGAGAATAATAAAATGTCTTTGTCAATTGTCAATGGAAATGTATTCTGATGGTCCCTAGATAAATTTGGCAAAAAAAAATGTTTGCAATATGATTCTTGAATAAGCAACATCATAATTATTATGGAATTACAATATTCAAATTATTTGTCGCATTTAAAATGATGTGTCCATCGTCGCAATCGTTTGAAACGGTGAAGGAATTAGTTAAAAATAAGTTATTTCGATGCATAATCGGTAAATTCTGAAGAAATTGAACATTCAAGACGACAAAATAGTTGAACCGAAATGAGACATTCAGGAGGTGTTGTCTCACGGTATATAAAAAATATAGCTTCCTTGTACCGAATGTGTCTGAAGAAGTGATCGCCTGGTGTGTTTCTTAGTATCGACAGCTAAATTAGTGGCCCCAAAGAAGCTGAAACCCCTAAAAAATTTGAAAAAGCTTGACAGTTCGAGGAACACATCTATTATAACATTAAGAGTAGCAAAACAATAAATTGCTGATGCACATTGTCAAGCTCTAATTTTACTTTGACAAGAATTTAATATCCTTGAATATAGAACATATCTACAGATTATTAGTGATATACCATATACGTATTGCATATCAAAGCAATAAGGTTGCTCCCTTAGTTACGCCTCAGACTTTGCAAAAAAAATTTATTTCACCAGAAAGGGGGTTAGTGTAGTTTAAGCCAATTTTTTAATGGGCCACATTTGAGCCGGAAAAGACCCAAGCCCCAAAGTTCGAGTTTTGAGGTGATATTAGTCCAGAACTACGAATTTACACTCCTATTTACCCAGATGATAAGGACATAGCAGCCAACGGGGAGGTCCCAGTAGCTTATTTGTATCGAGCGTACGGGATCCCGACTTTTTATAGCTCGACTATATTATAAATGTGCAGGCTTTTCATATTTTGGGTTAGCTTTGGTTAGTTCCTGCTCGTTGAGCCCCCGTAGCGAGCGGAGGGCCATGCATGAAGTGTTCAAATATTTGGAGAAACGTAACGGGGGGTATTGTAGCTAACATTTATATTACCGTCACGCTATAAAAAGCGGTTTACTGGTCGCTCGATACGCGTATTCTGTTTGCCTCCGCGTTACAGGTTACAGGACCCCAGTTAAATAACGAAGCCTATTGGCGGCTGATAAGCACGTGTATTACACCTGATGTAATTACGGTTATGTTATTTAATGTTTATATTTTTTTATTATTTAAGAACGTCTTGTGTCAAATGACTTATAAAATATGATGCCTATTGTGTAGGTGGATTTTTCCTTTGGTGGACGACCTACATGACCTACAGTGGTATTTTATCTTTCATGCATGTGTGCATATTTAGAAAATTTGTATCATTCCACTAATACTACACTTCACGCATGGGGCGCAATCAAACAAAACTAACCCAAGGCATGCCCAAAATCAAACAAAATAAATTCGGGAAATGGCAGTAAGATATTGCAGGGATCAATTCTGTGGGACACCGACTAGGCGTCGCACGCCACAGATGATCAGATTTATTTCTTTGAACAATCGCATGGCAGTATTTACGAATGGTTCTGTAACGCGGAGGCAAACAATATACGCTCCCGGTACAAGGTTGCCAAACATTCCAACTTACCGACTCTAAGGGAATACAATCGATTACAAGACTGTTCAAACGGAAAATTTAAAAAAACGTGTAATGGGTGCCGACGTTCGGACGATTTGTACGGAAGACTATTTCATACACTTGACTTCTCCGGGAGCAAATCGAACAGGAACTAACCCAAATTAATGTAAAAACTTTGTTGAATAAAATGATTCATTTCTTGCACTAAGTAAAATTCCTCACTTGCATTGAGTGAAATATGTGACCAATACATTATACACACGCGCGAATAATGGATTTTATTTGTAAAATTACTGTGCATTTGCCTTAATTCGCTTAAATAAAAGAAAGAGATACAGCATTGGGCAACATCTTTGCTAATGAATTTTGCTAGCTTTTTAGGAGATCAAACGCAACGCACAAGTTTTAAGAACAAATCTGGCAACAGCCAGTCTCCTTAAAAAATGACGTTTTGGTTACAGTGACAAGAAAGATATCTACAATGTAGTCGCTTTGAGTTAGGCCCGGAGCGAAACGGAGGCTTCTTGTTCTAGGCATATCGAGAACTGGAGAAAGTTCAAACTTGGGGCGATAGAAATTTGGTCCAGTTCAATGCAGCAAAGACCCAAGCAGCCACGTTTACCAAGAGGGCCAATACGGCGGGCCCTGACATCATTATGGTAGGATCGACAATTCCTTCATCCTCGTCAATCGGACTGCTGGGTGTCTCGGTCAACAGCAATATGTCCTGGCATGACCACTTGGTTAACATCGCAAAATCAACCTCCCAGAAGCTTGGTGCGGTATTTCGCAACAAAAAACTGTATACAGCGCAGCAGTTGCTTTTGCTCTGCAAAGCGCAAATAAGACCGTGCTTAGAATATTGCTCACACATCTGGGGTGCCGCACCAAAGCCCACCCTAAAGCTACTGGATTCCATTCAGAAGAGAGCTGTGCGTCTCGTCGGCGACCCGAAGTTGACCAGGAATCTGGATAGCCTGGAACATCGCAGACAGGTGGCCGAGATGTCCCTGTTTTACAGATACTTACACGGCAGATGTTCCCAGCATTTGCCCCTTGTAGCGCCTGTCAGGCAGTCACGACATACGGCAAGAGCGCACTAGTTCGTCGTACAACTAACTGGAAACACCTAGAACATCGCTTTACAAGAACTCCTTTGTCTGGAGCACTGCATCACTGGAACTCACTCCCAGGACATCTGTTCCCCCTAATTACAAGCTACAACCCTTCAAGAACCGTGTCAATCAACATCTTCGCCCTCACACCGCTCGTCGAGAACCATAGGATCTCCCTTTAGTGTGTGTGCAACTGTTATAAAAAAAAATCACCCATTGATTGATTTTGCCTATATTTCTAGTACTGTTGTGAAGTAGTGTGGCAAATTTGAGTCAAATCTCAAACTTTGGAGAATTTTATTCGACTCAAATGAAAGAAATAGATACAGACTCTCATTGTGCACCATTTTTACTAATGAAATTTGCTACCTTTTAGAAGCTGAACCACAACGCAACACAAACGTTTTAAGAATAAATCCGACAACAGTCTTTCTCCTAAAAAATTGACGTTTTAGCTATTCTGACAAATGAGCGGAATGGAGAATATTTACAATATAAAAATGTATTTTATTTCAGTCGCTTTGAGTTAGGGCCGGGGCGAAATGGAGGCTTCTTGTTCTACGGATATGTTTCCTATATATTCACCCGAGAATTGATTTTCAGGTGTGTATTGCCTATACTTGTTCGCCGCAAATGTGGCAAAATCGGAGATACCTATATGTCACAAGCCGAAACACATCTGGCGCTTCATAATGCAACATACATACTGAGAGCAATCCAAAAACGTGCACATCAGGGAAATAACATGACGCGCCAGAGTTAAACAAGGGAATAACTCAGTAATTTCATCACGAAGTGGCTGTTTTTTAATCACCTTCTGATGATGCTAACAATGGTTAGCAAAACGCGTGACGAGTGCAAAAATTATGTTTCCGTATTGTGGATAATATTGTTTTAGAACAAATCTTTTGTTATCAAGGGGACACTAGGTAAGCAGACATTTTGTAAAAAACCAAAGTACCACTGATTCTATACAATCAATGATTAAGGGGGCAACAATAATAATTGTTAATATGAAAACCAAACACATACAATCACACTGTTTTAAATAAGCGATTGGCTCAGCTTGTTGAGAGCTTTGTGAGCTTTTAAAAAACTCATGTTTTCGAATCTGGTGCGTTTCCTCAACAGAACTCTATTGTGACTGGGAAAAAAACCATATGGTTTATTCGATGTTCTTCTGATGTCCTTCACTTAGGTACGGAAAATCGCTACTCGATCGGCTTTTTGCGAGTACTATGTTCCAAGTGGTCTGCGATATAAAAAAAAATGCGAAAAGAATAATTATTGTAAAAAATCTAACCAAATACTGCAAACTTAAGTTGTTAGTTTTGCGTTCTTTAAATAATCGTTTGGTCTTAACTCTTTGTTATAAATTTTAGGTTCCTTTCTTTCCAGTTTGCTTTCTTCATGTAAACATTTTCGAAGCCTCATAAATGCCACTCAGATGACTGATTTAATATTGCTATGCCCGCTGAAAATTCATTTGTATTCAAACCACGAGAAGATATTGGGCGTCAACGCAACGCTTTCGATCCCATCGGGATTATTCAAGTTTTTGTTGCTCATAGCTATGGCTGAGTGCAATAACGAATGATAAAGGCATCTATATAACTAGAAACAGCCCAGAGTAACTTTATACATGAGAATGTATCAAGAACGGTAACTTACTATGAATGTTCACCCATCTGAACTTAAATTACCGATAATTTCGTTTAGTATGAGCTAGTTTAAAATTCTAATTAATTTATGCATGGGATATTATGCTCCAGAAACATATCCAATACAATGAAGTTCTTGATGACTTACAATTTAAGAATGCCTGTGATCATATGCAACCTCCTTTCCAGCGTGATAGTCTCTTAACACGTATCCCCAAATGCAATCTAAAGTGGAGAATGATTTATATCAAATTAAACGTATTAGCTGGATTCGAACACACGATATAGAGACATTACTTGTAAGTTTCATTTTTATTTTATTACTTATTTTATCAAATAAGGTATACCTTTCTCCTGTGCTAGATGAAACCAATTTGCCACCTGCTCCGCTCATTGCCACACCTTCAATAATATGACTTGGTTCGGTTTCGGAAATTCTCATTTCTTATTCTCTCTGTCTCGGGCTTATCGCCAGCATTCTTTTCTCCTTTATTCTATGTGCCCTTCCCATTCACATGCCTTGTATATCATCATCAGACAAATGGGTACTAACCGGAGATTCCAAAGATGTAATTTAGACGATCAAAAGCTGCCCAAACCATTGTTTCAAATTTTCTATCGGGTTACCGGCTAATGGCATTTGTGGATTTTCCTTGCTCGTAATTTTTACCTTTTACAAAACAAAATGAAATGATTTAATTTAATTGTGGTACTGTAGCATTATTTTCAGGTTATCTATTCCATCTAGTCCATCGCAATGAAAACAATATCATTAGCGAATCTCAGATGGTTCATAAAGCATCCATACATTTTGATTCCTGTTTCCTCATCCAGTTTTCTGGAAAACATCTTCCAGTACATGGGTGAACAATTTCGAAGAGCTAAATTTCCTTGACAGATATGATCTTTTTTTTTTTTTTTTTTTTTTTTATGGCAGTGGCACACACACTAAAGGGAGACCCTATGGCGCTCGACGAGCGGTGTGTGTGCGAAGATGTTGATTGACACGGCTCTTGAATATTTGTAAGTTGTAATTAGTGGGAAACAGATGTTCTGGGAGTGAGTTCCACAGTGATGCAGTGCGCCAGACAAAGGAGTTCTTGTAAAGCGATGTTCTAGGAGTTTCCAGTCGTACGAAGAACTGGTGCGCTCTTGCCGTCTGTCGTGACTGTCTGACAGGAGCTGCCAGGGGCGGGATGAGGCGGGCCAAATCCTGGGAACATCTGCCGTGAAAGTATCTGTAAAACAGAGATATCTCGGCTACATGTCTGCGGTGTTCCAGACTATCTAGATTCCGGGTCAACTCCGGGTCGCCGACGAGACGCACTGCTCTCTTCTGTATGGAATCCAGCAGCTTTAGGGTGTGCTTTGGTGCGGCACCCCAGATATGTGAGCAATATTCTAAGCACGGTCTTAT
>MU182893.1:229261-257019 GCA_016904865.1 Pissodes strobi | reverse complement strand
AACTATTCTCATTTGATAGAGGGCGTCGAAAATCTACTAGGGGGTAGGGTGGCGGGGGAGGGGAGATTTTCCAATATTATGTTTGCGCTAAGACGCTTAGTTGTTGAGATATTTGCATTTTTTTTAGGTGTTTTAGAATAATTGTGGTGTTAAAAAAAAATTCGCACATCAATGCGATATTATATTATAATTACCATTCAACACGCTGATCTTCTGTTTTCGGATTCAATCGCTGAAGGGTCTATAGACTTTTTTCATATTTTTTAAAGTAATATTATTGCGTGGATGGAGCTGACGTCATAAGAAAATCTATAACATAAGGATTGATGTGTTTGATGATATTTCAAGTTCTCTAGTAGTAGGCCGCTGACCTCAAAATAGATACGTTTGAAGTTTTTTGCTAAAAGAGGAGGGGATGGAGGTGCGGTAAAAATAGTTTGCCAACAATTCATTTCTCAATTAACTGAATTGCAGTTAATATTTTTATCACTAGTGTAATTATATGGTAAGTACAGAATAAAAGATAAGTAACATGGTTTTAATGTTTTCTAATAAAGAATGTTGTTTAAATTTGAAAAATTGAATATTTTTCCCTTGGCTTTGATGAAACCTCACACTTCAATTTTTTTCAAAAATTACGAAAACCAGTTTCTGCACTAAGTAAATAAACTTAGTAATTCTGAATATTTTTAAAAGCTTTAATAAATGAAACACTTTCTTAAAAATTAATTGGAAAAGTTTTCCTTTTCCGAAAATGATAAATTTAGACCATCTGTTATTTCTGCATTTTGATGATTAATTTTTTTCCTGTAAAAATGAATAATCTTTGAGCTATTTGTGATTTTTCTAACTTGTGGACTAGGATATTTCATATTGGCCTGACGTGCGCATAAAAGAATAGCGTTTTGAATATTGTTCGCTTTATTTTCAATTCGTGTTTATTTACGGATTAGGGTTTGGTAGAGGGCAGGCTCATTTTTTTACCAATTTTTATATATTGAAACAGCTGTGAATCGTTCAATTACATATAATTTATAAGTACCTTAGGTAGCTGTGGTGAATAGTGTAGGGGCATTGGAAGATGACGTGTGAATAGTTGAGCTGGTTTGTTAGTTAGCCGAGTAAAAATTGCAAAAAACGGTACAAACTAATAATATACGCTAAGTGATATTTTCAAATAAACGGGTTATTATATTTAAATTGAATATGTTATACTGGTTTATTTTTAGCGGACTATTATCGTTCATTGTTTTGGCTCCTATGGGTATAAAGGGACGGTCAACTTTTTCCCGCATGAAAATACCATCATGCTCTCTTACGAGGGAGCTTGTACCAGACTCTGGCGTCGCTAAGACTTTTCTGAAACAAAAGCAGTCACCTTTAAAGAGTCAGGTATATACAGTATTTTTCATTTGTTTTAAAAACACGATCAGGGGAATTTGTTGCCTGCTGGCTATCAAAGAACCGTCTTTCGGCCATAGCGCGTATTTAAATTTATTTAAATTAGCCTATAACAGTATTTTATTTATGAATTTAACACTTTTTATACTCTCACTTTTCCCTTTTCTTTGTAATCCACTGATTTCAGGTGCATTAGTAAAGACGCTAATATTGGTAATTGTAGAAATGTCTATATACTTATTAAGAGTAACATTGCGAAAAACAAACTGATAAAATCTATTTTTTTCAAGTTACTATACCAGGTACCCACGTTTGTTTGATCCTGTAGATTGCACACAATGCATACCAACACATATAAAAAATACTAATCGCTCAACCTTTAAATCAGATATATGTCACATTAAAAAAAAAATCTGGAATTAATTTAATTATTTATCATCTTAAAATCAAAAAGGTGATTATCGTAATAAGAAATGTAAGTTTTATGGTTAAATATGCAACAGATTTTAGATTATGATTACTGAACGCGACCATCATTTGTATGCATCTTTATAGGTTTCTGAACGCGCCCCCTTAGAAAAGTATATATAGAGGAACAGCATTTGCATTTTGATTAGTAGTTCTTCAGCAGTCACAGAGTGAAGACGTGTTTTAAGTGCTCCTGTATTTTGCTTTGCTTGATTGTCTTTCAAAACAGTGTTAAGGGTTTTTAAATTTTTATTAACCATGGAAAAATTCGTGATCGTAAAAGACTTTACCAGGAAAGTCCGTAGATTTAACCTCCAGGGGCGAACCTTGGAGTTTAAAATCAAAGACGTGCCTGAAAATACCGAGCCTGTGTCCTGGCTAAAGAAGGCTATCGGCGATATTTTGCAGAAAGTTACGGAGGACCTTCTACCTACTGATCGATTAGGAATCAGTTTCGGTTGTAAAGACTTTCAAAGAGGAGAGGGTTGGCTTAGTTTTAGGCCCGTGGAGACAATAACGGTTGAGGATGTTTGGAACGTCCTTGCGAGTATATATGAATCCAACTCCGCCGGCTTGAACATAGAGACTTTTTGTTTAGGCGTAACTTCTGTGCGGTTACCTGTAGGTAGGGGTCGAGTAAATCGGTATAACACCTACGAGGAGGAATGCATTAAAAGAAAGGGGATCGTTGCTATAAATAACAGCGATAATTTGTGCTTGCCACGTGCTATCGTTGTCGCCATAGCTTCTGTCGAAAAGGATCCTCTATATAAAAAAATTCGTCAAGGCCAAAAACTACAAAAAGCGATGGCTTGTAAACTAATGAAAGATGCTGGTATACAAATTCCAGAAGAGGGTTCTGGCATACCAGAGCTTAGAAAGTTCCAAGATTATCTCTCTCCGAAATACCGACTCGTTGTTTACCAATACGGCTCCAAGGGGCGCGATGTAATATTCAAGGACACAGATGGAGAACAAAATGTAAACCTTATATACCATGAAGGCCATTATAACGTGATAAACTCCTTAACTGCTGCATTTGTTTGCGACTATTATTGCGAAGAATGTAATGTGCCATATGATCATAAACGCGAACATAAGTGTGGAGGTACATGTCCAGGTTGTCAACAATCTCCCGCATGTCCAGTTGATGTAAAAATAAAGTGTGAACAGTGCCATCGAGGGTTCCGAGGGCAAGACTGTTTTGAATCCCATAAAAAACCTGGCTCTGCCGGTAAGTCTTCCGTTTGTCAAGAAATTAGATTATGCAATATATGCTTGAAAACGATAAGAGCAAATAGAGAACATACATGCAGCGAAATATTTTGTAAAACCTGCCAAAAACATCAGACTGAAGGACATTTATGTTTCGTGCAGGTAGATACCTCTAAGCCGCCGAGCGATTTCCTGTTTGTGTTCTACGACCTGGAAACAAGACAAGAGAAACAGCTAAAAGACGGAAGCTTTCAGCATGAGCCGAATTTATGCGTTTTCAAGCAGTGTTGTACTCAGTGCCTATCCTCTCCCTGTAAACTATGTGCGAAGTGTGGCTTAACCCAACAGGTACTGAAGGGCGAACAGTGTGTTGAACAGCTTATGGAATATGTCCTGGGGCAAAGAAAACTGTTTAAAAATATAGTAGTAATTGCTCATAATGGGGGTGGATTTGATCACCAATTTATTCTTAATCATATACTTTTAAAAACAGATTTGGAGCCAAAACTTATCATGAGGGGAACAAAATTAATTATGTTACAGGTGGGGAAAAATGTTAAATTCTTGGACTCGTTGAATTACTTCCCTATGAAATTAGCCTCTCTGCGAAAAGCTTTCGGGTTGGGTAACCATTTCAAGAAAGGATACTTTCCACATCTCTTCAACATCACAGCCAATCAGAATTATGTAGGGCGCTTGCCCGATGTTAAATACTATGATCCTGACTCTATGAAGGAGGCTGATAGAACAGCGTTTCTAAAATGGTACGAAGAACATAAAGACGAACAGTTTGACTTTGAGCGTGAATTTATCGAGTATTGTGTTTCAGACGTTGAGATTTTGGCCGCGTCATGTCTAAAGTTCCGAGAACAGCTACTCTCTACTTCCATTGTGTGCCCGTTCACCGAGGCTTGTACGGTAGCCTCAGCGTGTAATAAAGTTTTTCGTCGTAATTTCCTAAAAGAAGCCACAATCGGTATAATTCCCAAAGGTGGTTATCGGTACAGGGACAATCAGAGTAAGCTAGCTATCCAGTGGTTAATTTGGGAGGAACACCAAAGAAGCATAAATATTTAGCATGCAGCGAAGTACCAAGAAGCTATTATACACGGACACAAGGTCGATGGATTTTGTCAGTCTACGAGACAAGTATTTGAATTCCACGGTTGTTATTATCACGGCTGCCGCAAATGTTACAAAACTGGACGAAACTACCCTCTACACGAAGATCCTACGTTAACCCTAGACCTGCGCCACGAGGCAACCTTTTCGAAAATCGAGAGACTGAAGGCTTTTGGTTATGAGGTCATTGAGAAATGCGAGTGCGAATTTCGAAATGATCTAAAAGAAAATGTCAAAATTGAAGAAAATATCAAAAATAACCCATTATTGTGTTTTACTCTCCTGGATCCTCGTGACGCCTTTTACGGTGGTCGAACAGGCAATACTGTCCAATATTACAAGTGTAAAGAAGGTGAGAAGATTAAATATACAGACATTTGCTCTTTATACCCATGGGTTTGTAAATACGGTAAATACCCCTTAGGACACCCCACAGTATTTGTAGGTAATGATGCTAAAAAATTAGACTTACACAGGACAGATGGTTTGATTAAATGTAAAATACTACCACCCTCTTCTCTGTTTCACCCTGTATTACCTACAAAAATGAATAACAAATTGATGTTTGTGCTTTGTCGAACGTGTGGTCAAGAAATGAGCCCCCGCAAGTGTGAGCATGCTGATGAAGAACGTTCTTTGATAGGAACCTGGGTTATCGATGAAGTGTTGAAGGCATTAGAAAAGGGCTATAGGCTTTTGGATATTTTTGAAATATGGAAATATCAGGTTGAACAGTATGACACAGATTTAAAATCTGGCGGCTTGTTTGTCGAAATGATGAACAAGTTCATAAAAATAAAACAGGAAGCTTCCGGCTGGCCTAGCGATTGCGTAAATGACGAACAGAAGAACGAGTATATTGAAGAATTTTTCAATAGAGAACGAGTTAAACTGGAATTTTCACAAATTCTCGAGAACCCTGGTTTACGAGCTCTGGCAAAACTTATGCTAAATTCCTTCTGGGGAAAATTCGGTCAGAGAGAAAATCAACAGAAGACTGTTATAGTAAACGAGCCTCTTGTACTCTTTTCACTATTAGATAATCCTTCCATAGAGATTAACACGATTTTGCCTATAAATGACGACACGATTGTTGTAAACTGGAGTTTTATAGAAGAAGTTTACGATCCCCTATCTACAGTAAATGTGTGCATATCAGCTTATACTACGGCTCAAGCTAGGCTTAAACTGTACTCATTCCTCGAGCAGTTGGGGGATAGGGTACTTTATTATGACACAGACGCGACTATATTCAAATTTCGGGAGGGGGACTACGATGTACCTACAGGACAATTTATGGGTGACATGACAGACGAATTAGTTGGCTATGGTTCTAAGTCATTTATCACAGAGTTTGTAAGTGGCGGGCCCAAAAATTACGCTTACAAAGTGTTTTCCACTAACGATAATGATGAGAAAATTACATGCAAGGTGAAAGGACTTTGCCTTAATTATTCAGCCTCGCGGTTAGTGAATTTTGACCGTATTAAAGATATGGTGATAAATGATCTGGAGCCCATATTAATTACCTCTAACCAGTTTCGAAGGACAAAAGAACACGAAGTCGTAACAAGAAAAGAAACAAAAATTTATAGGCCAAATTCCACAAAAAGACACTTTTTTGAAGACCATACGTCAATTCCTTTTGGTTTTGAGAAACCAAAATTAGATTAGATCATTATTCATAGAATATTATCTTATTAATTTAGTAGTATTTATCATTTTTATTAGAGTACGTTTTTAGTCTTAGCCAAATATCTTATCTTATTAGTTTTAGTAGTATTGATCCTTTAGAGTAAGTTTCAGACCCACATGATAATTAGTGAGCAATCTCTCGAACATGACGTAAACTCAATCGTGGGGTCTTTAGGTACTTGACGTTTTTAATTATATAATTTTGTATTTTCATCTTACGCTCCCTCTGCGGCTTTATAAAAGGTATAGCTTAAAAATAAGAGGAGCATTATATGATACAAAAATAGTAAATAAAAGACGCCAAAAGTACTAAACAAAAGAGCCATTATATGATAAAAAAAATGCCAAAAATATTAAATAAAAGAGCAATTATATTATAAAAAAAAAGACGCCAAAAATACTAAACAAAAGAGCCATTATATGATAAATAAAAGATGCCAAAAATATTAAATAAAAGAGCCATTATATGATACAAAAAAAATAAAAAAAAAATAAAAATAAATAAAAAAAATTAAAAAAAAAATTATAATAAAATGCCACCATTTTAAGTATATAATGCCATTATAATGTCGCAGTGTGATGCAAAGCAAACCCATCGGGGCTGCAACAATTTTTTAAACACGCCAATATAAGAGGTACATCTTCATCTTATATTGACAGTCCAAAGCCTGTAAAGTGTGATGGAAAAATTCATCCTGGTTGGTGCCTGCGCAACAGACAGACAGCTTTATATAAATATGCCATAGTCCAAGTCGCCGAAATTCGCTGTGTTTCGCTGGTACCTGCGCAGTAGCCGTCTGCGCAAGTCTGGCTAAAGTGCCGGGATACCTACAAGGAAGAGTTCACCGCAGAATATTCCAAAAGCTGAGATTCATCCAAAGGAGCTGTAGAAGTTGAAGGCTGTGGTAGAGATTAATTTTCATTGAATCTGAATCCTGGTAAGATAAATTGGTATATGCTTACAAAAAACACCATGAATGAAACATACACTAGGTACTAGATAATGAACAGACCCCCTTCATATACCGTTGTATTGATTGTTATATTTTTAACAGATGTAAACCTAAATAAAACAATCTAAAGAGCAAAAAAACTGTGGTAAAAGTACAAGTCTAACACCAACCACCCTAACTAATTTTATTTTCAACAAAATTACATAACAACATATAAACTAATTTCTGTACTGGTTCATAAGGGATATTTTCCTAGTAGTACAATACGCGAAAATAGATTACATGCCTATCCTCTCGAACCAAACAAAATGATTTCCAAGAACCAGCGTGGACCATACAGCAGCGCCTATGATGAACTTACTGGGATCAGTGGTTCGATGGAATGATAACTCGGTTATAACACTGATTAGCAACTGTTGCAATGTTCAACCCCTGAATGTATATTTCACATTCTCGGCTAGTGATGCGCATCAGACATTTCTTTGAAAACGAATAATTTTTGTTTCTTAATATTATGTTTAAGGAGTTATTTTTGTTTGATTAAAATAAATATTATCCTTTTCTAAGAGTATTTTAATTAATTGGCCTTAAATCGATTAAAATAAGATTAGCCACTGAAATGACTTACCTTGTGTTGATAAATTTGTTTCAGATGAAGTCGAGGGCTGGCTTGTTGTTCGATTAGCAGAAGCTGAAGGGTTGCTGGCTTGACATTCACCCAGGTTTAGAATAGGAACAGCATCAGGATGAAATCTTTTTCTTATCTTATTCAGAGTGATATCTTGAGAGCAAAAGTAGTTTGAACATGTCCTGAATTATTTATGACAAAAGTCCACGGTGTAGACGGGTAGCCTTGGTTGATTAATGGTCTCAAACCATAATATACGCCTGTAAACAAGAAAGAAAAATCACAATTAACACAAACATTTTACACAAATAATTTTCATGTAAATAAACAATGAAGCAGGGGCTGGCTTATATCAAGCTATGTTTTATTTAATTTGCAATAGGTTTAAATACAAATTATTAGGGCACAACCAGGTATTCAGATTTGCATCAAAGTATCATGGATTTAAGCAACTATTTCATCACATCAAGGTAATGAGAATGTATAGAGTAAACGTAATATGAAATATAATATAAATATAAAGAGTACTTACGGTCGTTCGTCATTCGAAAAAGTAAAATATCCTAAAGCTGGGTTAGCTTTATTGTTGTTTTCATAAACAAAACAAAAATCAACCATGATACACAATATACGGACAAATAAAATAATCCAATACACAAAATTCGCGAAAGCAGTCCAAATAAAGTCGACTCTGGAACAAACAAGATGCAGTTTTCGCTTTTCGGATCCTTTTAAATCAACCAACTTTTCCTGTCGCCGCGCAGAAAATCAATAATCGAGATCACACCTGAATGCAAGCACAATACAAGCCTGTTGCGTGCCTCGTTTTAGGGTTAGTTCTCTCCAACACTATCTCTTCTCCTTACTTATTGAAAAGAGACATACATATATGCCGAACTGATGTTTTATTTATAAAGGAAGTATTCATTCACTGAGCGCAGGCGCAGGATATGAACTCCCAGCTCTCCTATTGGTTGAAGCACTTGGCTTCAAAATACGTGAAGAGTTTACGGTATAAACCAGATAGCTTATAACCAACGAGAGGCGACAAAAAGCCGTCGGCACTTTGATGTTCGTGTACCCGTTTTCCGTTCCGATATTTAACTGCAAACCCAGTTTGGAATCGATAAAAATGTATTGGGCACGTTGAGAATGGTTTTACACTGAAAGAAATAATACATTTTTGTGTAGTAACAGCTCGTTCACACGGAAGTCCGGTTTTGACTTATATCGTTAATAACGATTCGTTATAAATGAATATGATGTTCACACGGTGTTCGTTTTAGCTTTCGTATTTAATGACGATACGCAACTAAACGCAATTGAAGAGCTCTCGTCCAGAGAGCCCCGTACGCACACAGCTTAATAATGACGAATCGCAAAAAAAAATGTCGATTGTGAACCCGGGGCCCACGGAATCTTACGGGCCACCGAGCTCGTTTCGCTTTGCTTCGGTAGACGTCCAAACTTGGCGTGACTTAATATATACGCACTTGGGATATTGTCGAAGAAGAACTGATATAATTATAGTTATATCTAATGGTAATAATAAGTAAAAGACTTTTTATGTGCTTTCATGATATATGTTACACCAAATATTTAAGAAGAGAAAATAAAGTGTCTAAAGCCAAGAAATAATAAAACTCTTTGGTAATAAAACATGATTTTTTAATCGTTTAACAAGAAATAAATTAAAGCATTCTTTTTAATTCAATAAATAAAAATATTACTCTAAAACAAAACGTCATAAAACTCAGTTGGTAACTTACATTTACTAAATATGCTGCTCAATTTTTTAAGCTTGCGATTAGCGCTTTTACTGTGTTCTTGTTCTCTAAGATCGTTTAGTTTTTTTGAATAATTTTTTAGCAATATATTAGCAATATATGTAACGCAGATTTCTAATAAATGCTTTTGTTTTATTCCGCATACCTCGCAGTTGTCTATAAGTTCAAAGTCTGCTAGCACTAAGTGAATAAGAACTGATGTTTGACAAGATACCTTTAGGAAATCCGTTTCATACCTTGCTGAAATTAAAGCTTGGAAACAGGTATAGCATTTTATTAGAAATTGAGTAGGATATTTTAATCCCCCGCGATCAGATATTTTTAAGTATTCATATTGGCTGTCAATATTATTTGTATCATCAAAAGCCATACTGTTCCAGAACACAGTAAATTTTGACAATTTACGCATTTAATTTTCTTTTTAAATGTTTTTTTGCACTATGTACCCTCCAATATATATTAAGACTTGGATCTCATTTTCACTTATAGTAATTTCCTCGGTGTCTAAATCTCTAAAAAGAAATGCATCAGTAGGCTTTACTACAAAAGAATCTTCTTCCGTGCACGAAGCCAAAAAATCCTTAACGTGAAATTCTCCAAATTTTGATGTGTTTAGTTTTGAAATACTTAACAACAGTTTTAATTTATGTTCCGATTCTAAAATTTGTATAACAGTAATATGATAGTTATCACCAGACATGCTACGGTATCTTCCAAATCTTCCTTCAATGTCATCTGATTGTATTTTACCAAATAAAACATATTCGAAATGTAAAGTATTTAATAAGTAGTCAGCCAGTTCTGTTAGAGATTTAGTAGTATGTGTAAGGGAAAAAAGGTATCTGCCGTTAGTTTACCGCCCGAATCAAATCTAGGTTCGTTGTTTTTTGAATTCCAAATTTCAATCCACTGAATGAACTTCTTAAGAAAATCAATAGGTATTTTCGTCATTATTGGTATAAATAGCTTCTCGTGAGGAATCTCTTTTTTTTAACGCCAAAAATTTATTTTTGCAGTTAACAATATTCCACCATTTTAACATTATTTTAAGAAATTCTACGGTTCCTTCGACATTTTGTCCTAATATCGAAATTAGAGCTGAAATATTACTTTCGTTAAAAATTTTTAAAGAGATTTGCGTTTTGTTTTTCTGTAGAAGAGGGCCATAATGACTTGGCAGATAAGGAAGGCGCCATTTTCACAATTTTATCACTTTCCATTGTGTAAATTTGTTTTAAATCAGACAGACAAGCATACAAATGCTCGAACTCGCCTTCGACATTTAGGGTCTGTTTGCTATCGCACTGATTATATATATGATATTTCGGATACTTTTTAGAATGTGCACCGTATCAAATAAAATAAAAATTTTATTGTCTTTATTAAATGGATTTGCAATGTTAGTTTGTATTTGACCACCACACAAAATTTTAAGGCACTTTCTGTTTACCCGAATTTTATCTGATACAATCGCTATAACATGATACCCTGCGGTAGTAAGAATTTTAATTATATCTAAAAGAAGTTCATTTAAATATTCAGCTGTGAGCTTTTTTACAGGGTGTAGCGCCACTACATCTTTATTTTTTGAAAAATAAGATGATATCATGAAAGCCTGTATTGTGGTAGTAGGTTCTAAGTTATTATTTGAAGATACTCCTGTAATTTTTCCTCCTTTGTACCCTATATCAGCTTTAACATATACTTCATCCATCATTAAAATGACATATATTTCGTTGTCGTTCAAAAGCCTTAGTTTTTCTTGCAAATATTTGATATGCGAGTTGGTAATTCCAGTACCAGAACCTTTTCTTAATGAAAGTTTTTGTATGTTATGCGGGTAGGGAATAGTTATTACACTACTTTCCCTTAACATTGTATAGGCACCAGGAAAAGTTAATTGCAAAGTATTTGCCCAAATGTACATATCCGAGGGATATCGCAGCATTTTTGTAAATGCTAAGTCAAATTGTTCTATTAAAATTAAAAGTTTTTGTTTCACTGTTTCCGTAGCTTTATCACAGTCGGGCTTTACAATTACATTTAATTCTTTATTGACGTTGTTTATAAAGATTCTATATCAGGCTTAGCATTGCCATTACATAATAATTGTTCCATATACTCGAGTAATTTAAAAAATTGAGACCATTTTTTTAAAATACAATCTTTGCCAAGATACTCAGGTGATAAGTGTACTTGACAATTAGGTACGTGCAAATACTTTAACTAACAACGTATTGTTAACTGAGAAAGAGCAAACTTCTTTTGGCACACCTGCACAAATATTTAATTTACAAAAATAAATCGAACTATCATTTTCCAATACTACAAACCCTGTATTGCTACCAAATTTTAACTTATAACAAACCTTAAAATTTTCAAAATCTACGATATTGTCGGCTGCATCCAATTGTTCTTGTTTTTTTATTTCCCTGCGCTTTTGCTCGGTTAATCTTTGTTCTGGATCTGTTCTTTTTGGAGCAATTTGTTTGGTAAAATATTTCGGTTGATTTGGAATTATAGATGGTACAGCATCGGCTATAAGTTTTACTCGATCCCTTGCTAATGTTAATACAGAACCGTCCTTCTTGTCTGCTCTTCTTTCACGCATAATAAAACTTTCTTCGAAATGTTTAATACAAATCACAGAGAATTTTGTTGGTACAAAGTTTTCTCTGTGGATATTTCGAAGCCATTTCTGTTTTAATTGATCATCACCTGGGAAATGAAATACTGTAGTATATACTTCTCCGGCATAGTTAGATTTGCATCCCGGCACACAGCACCGATCTGGCATTTTTTTTTAAATATATACACAGTCAATAAGATTCACTTATTTCATATGTGGAACACAAAAGGACATAAACATAAGTAAATGCACTGAAATTCAGCGGACGATGCCGCGGACCCTGTCGGCACTGGTCGCCAGGCGATGGACGTCTAGGCTGACGTCACAGCGGCAACGGCTCGCAGCGCGGTGGCCCGTACGATTCCGTGGGCCCCGGTGAACCCGTTCATATATTTTCATGTATTTTCAAAACGGATACGTCTTTTTACCGATTCGGCATTTGAAAATTTGATGACAAAACCGAATGTCGCGGTCGAACGGATCCGGCGTTTTTCACGATTGGTAATCGCGTAGGCGCGTGTGAAACTACCGGTTAAATTTCATGACCCACTACAACAAAAATACGTTTCGTTATAAATTACGATCCGGAAAAAAAGCCGAATCACAGCTCGTTCATACGGAAGTATGGTTTTGACGTATACCGTTATTAATGATTCGTTATAAATGAATATGATGTTCACACGGTGTTAGTTTTAGCTTTCGTCATTAATGACGATACGCAATTGAAGAGCTCTTGTCCAGAGAGCCCCATACGCATATTCATATCGAATGTACAGGATCGCAAATTTTATAGCGCGACGGTAATGTAAATGTGCATAATAATTTTCGATTCGGCGAAACGAATCCATGTCTCTGCCTGTCTTTCCTGCGCTGCGAGTTCGATTCCCTTCGGTCGCGACAGATGTTTTGTTTATTGTTTTGTATTAATTTACCTTTTTTTTCTTAATTTTTGGTTAGTTTGGGTTAGCCATGGGTTAGTTTTGGTTAGCACTTGGTTAGTTCTTATTGATTGAGCCCCCATAGCGAGCGAAACGAGCGGAGCAAAGCCATATAAATACCTATTAACATTTATATTATAGTCGCCTATACGCCTGTCATAACAAGATGCGATCCTGTACGTTTTGACGACGAATCGCAAAAAAATTTCGAATGTGAACCCGTTCATATATCCATGTATTTTATACGTCTTTTTACCAATTCGGCATTTGAAAATTTGTTGACAAAACCGAATGTGGCGGTCGGACGGATCCGTCATTTTTCACGATTCGTAATCCCGTAGGCGCATATGAAAGTACCGTTTAAATTTCATGATCCACTACAACAAAAATACGTTTCGTTATAAATTACGATCCAGAAAAAAAGCCGAATCATCCCCGTGTGAACGGGCTGTTATCCCCGTGTGAACGTAGATTTAAAAATATTTGATTTATGGTTTAACATATTTAGTAGCATATAAGAGAAGAGAGGTTGAACCTAAATGAAACATGGTGGAATATTTTTGTTTATATTATATATTTTTTAAATAAATTTAAACATTACTTAATTAAAACACTAAACCAACAAACATTATATAAAAACTATATTCATTATTTGTAGGAAACTTGGACAAAATAATAGATTTATACACTATAAATGATATAAAATTCTTAATTTTCTATTAATTTTCGAGCCTTTTGTAGTTTTTTTTCTCTCTATTCGTATATTTAATTGTGTAAAATATTTTAAACCTTATAAATAATTTCGTAACATAACTTTTCGGAAAATTATCACAAGGATGTATACATGGTATTTTCTCCATCAAACTATATAAATGATGTGATATGCCTTTATAAGTACCTACAAATGGACTCAAAATTAAAATTAAAAATATGTTCTAATTTATAAATATAATTGATAAACTCTTTTGGTGGGGATTTCAAGATACCAAAAATGTTATCCTCAGTCTGTTTGTACGCTTTAAAATAAAGTAATAAATTATTTATGTCTAAGTTTTGACATTCCTTGCTAAACGATTCACAAATCTCACAAGTGTAGAAGTGACTTATTGATAATATATCCACACATGTAATTAAAAGCATTTTGTACATTAACAGTTTCTTTCCTCTAGCTATAATCTGGTAGAGCAAGTGCTTTATTTTCTTGTGGAGTATCATGAAAAATTGCAAAGTCTAATATTTCTGTAGACTAGACTTATTGATGAGTAGCTCATTGAGATCTTCCCTACAATTCATACTCTCTGAATGAAAGTAGCTCTGGAAAACAGTTTTCGAAAGGCCCTCTCAAAATGAATGGGTGTGGTATGGACATTGTTGCCCCTCTGTTGACGTATCGTTCCAAAGAAAAATTCAATAGAATCTGTATTAATTCTTCTCGTTTTTTAGATATTTGAAATTTGACTTCGACGATTTTCCCACAATTTCAGTACCGAATTGATAGTTATTATCCAACAATTTTTAAATTTTGTATTTTTTGCTACATCGTTATTGTTTTTATCCACTACTCGTAGTTCCGATAAAAGTGATAGTGCTTCTTTCATGAAATTCAATTGAAATTCTGATCCTTCGAAAACTTTTTTATATTTTGTCGAGGTTTTTATGGCAAATTAATTTACCAGTCCACAATGTACATCCGCTATATCTTTTTGTTTCTAAAGTAAAAGCTATGTTTTAACAGATTGTTTCTTGTGGCCTTAATCAAGTGACATGGGTCAAATGTGTACACCAGATCCCTATTTCCCATGGTAAACTGGCAATTTTCTGGAGTGACTCCCAATGAATTTGCTAACTCTATAAAATTACCTCCCATATCACTTGAGATACCCTCAACATATAATCCTGTTTTGGACATTTTTTCTACACACTCCTCCATAATTGGCTTGAGTTCACAAGCTTTCAGTTGGGACCCAATATAAAGTATGCAATTGGTTGTTTCCAAGGAGAGTAGAGGCCTCTAGCCATAATTTTCTTTTCATTTATTAGTAACAAATTATGAAAATTTACAAATTATAATATTCTTAAATATATACTACTATAAAATAGAAAAATACTTTTTTTATTGCACCTAGATGCAGAGCTTCTGTATGTGCACCTTAGGGACATTTTAATTTTTAATTAACATAAAATATATACCTATTATCACTATATCTCATCTTATAAACAATACATGAATAAATTAACATTAAAAAAATAATAATTGAGAATTACAATATCACATTTAAAATTTCTAAGATCGAAAATCAGAACAATCAACAATTAATTAACACAATGACTTAGTTAAAAAAAAATGTCTTGAGATCTACAATATCACATAAAATTCCTAAGACCGAAAATCACTTTAAAAAACATTCTTGAACTTTGTAAACTACGCGATACCCTTGTCTTTTTACCGTTCTCCTCAATGTTTTCTGAAACAAAAAAGGTTGACGTTTGTAGACAAAAACCAATACTAAGATATATTTTTTAAATACACAATTATTTAACTATATAAATACCTGCTATTTAATTACCTAAAAAATCATCATCCAGCAATCTATGCAAATTATTTTCGGTTGATCCCCTGTTTACAGGAGAATAGCTTCTAGAGCGATATCGAACCATGGTGTTCCGTTCCTTTATAGCTTCTTTGGAGTACATATCGCTGAAAAAAAAGACAATACTTCAATACTTCAATACTTGAAGTTTTTTTTACAAGACTAAAACTTTCTCTCAAGAGACAAATAGCTTTAATAAAAATAATTACAGTAACTATGCTGAATTTGCGAAGAAGCACTTAATTGACGACAGCCTTATGTTTATATTATAGTCCAATGTTCAAACTCAAAGCTAGCGCAAAGTATAAAACAAATAAATTACCTTGTTTTTGATCCAAATCTTTTGCATTATGTCCAGTGATCCTTTGGCTGGTACAACTTGTTGTCATGCGTGACAATTGCTCACCTAAAAACAACCTCTACATAATAGTGCTATATTTATAAATTTTATTTATTAATAATTAATAACCAGTCACTTATTGAAATATCCTTAAATCACAATTTAGGTAATTTTTTCAATTGATAAATTGTTAAAACAAATGGCAATAATACCTGATGGATCATCCAATCCTGGCTTGCCTAGCACCAGTTCTTGACTACTTTCTCCAGAGGTTCCCACATTGAAACGTTCATGTTCTACAAAGCAATGAATATTATTACATTTCAAGGTCTACTTATAAATCAGACAACTCTAACGACAAACAACATACCAGAAATCTCACCATCAGATTTTCTTTCCGTTACAACCGAGGTTTCAATTTTTTCAGACAACTTTCTGGAAAATAATGCTGAAACACAAATACAGAAATAATAAAAGGTAAAACAAGAGCATATGTGTTCAAAAACGCTACGTATGCAAGATACAGGGTGTTAAAAGTAAAAATTGTATTATTGGGTCGAAGGTTGTAACATATATAAAATTAACAAATAAATAAAGCAGATAAAGTCCCAATTACAAGAAACTGGACAACAAAAAAAACGTTATTGTTCATTAATGCTAAAGTGTGATAATATTTTGGCTCTAAATTTGCTACTTCATTTCTTAAGTTAAAAAATTGTAAAAACTTACACTGCAACACTCGTTTTGGGGGATACACATTGCCATCGCCTGAATCCGAGTATATATTTGAATCATCTGTTTCGAGATTTATAAATTTGCGGTTTTGTCGCCTTTCTCTTTTAGAATTCAGTACCGAGTTTCTTACTTCATTACTTGATGAAATATCACTAGTTTCCATGGCCTTGATAGCCTTTTCCTGAGCTACTTTATATAAAGCTGAAATATAGATTGATGTGTGTTAGCAGATAGTAAGTAGGTAACATTGCAGAAAATAATTGTGCTCACCATACGTTCCCACACATTTAGCTTTAAAGACTTTCCAGTCTGCTTCAAGGTCAGCTTTAGATATGATCAGCTTTAAAATCTTATCTGCTTTGTATGATTTGGGTGGCCAGACACACTCATTGGTTTGTCCAACAAACCAACTTGCAGGCACAGCCTCAACCGAGTTTTCTTTGACAAATATTATAACGTGCCAGGTCATCTTATGAATATCCTACTTAAGTAATATAATGTTACCTAGAACAAATAAAATGTACGGAATGATTCGGTTTCATTTCAAAGTTTCTCCCCTCTCTTACATGACATACATATTAATTGTTATTTATGTCATACCATAACCCATTATTGTGTTTTTATACCTTAGATACCATTTACATAATGGATTACTTTATGCCCGTGCGGGCATAAAGTACACATTATGGCCCACCCGGGCATTAAGGCGCAGAAAAGAGTTTTCGATTAACTTATTCTTTATCAACAAATTAACAAAATATAAATTTACGTTTATATATTATTTGGTTGTATTTACATAGAATTGGCAATTCTGGAAGGTTCCGCTGATAGCTAAATTTCCTGCAGTAAAGGTTGACTCATGATTCATTGTCTGGGTCTCTAGTTTCTGTAAAGAAATGCGAGATCCAGATGGTACGCCTGCCAACATCATTGAAACCTCATTTTTTGAGGATATGCTGTCCTCTAAATATCCTTCAGCAACTGTGGTACTCTTCCATCCACCATGGCGCTTCAGCGTAGTCATACTTGCTCCAGCTTCTGCTAAAAGAGTTGCCGACGTTCGACGTAAACAATGACCAGTGTACTTTTCGGGCTTGTTCAAACCCAAATATTTTGCCATAATACAGGGAATTTTCCCAAATGTGTTTTTTCCAACAGGTTGTATAGTACAGCGGCCTTGTCTGTAGGTTAAAAATAGTCTTTTTTCTGAGCAACCATGTGGCCGCAGAGAAATATATTCTCTCATAACTTTGAAACTCTTCATTTCGTCTTCATCAACAATGGTGAAAATTCGTTTTTTGTCAGTTTTGGTTTCTGGCAACGTTACAACAAAGACTGATTTTTCTATCTTCTACATGTGTGATTAGCATATTTACAAGTTCTTGCCGCTGACATCCACCAAACACACCGAATAATAATGCGACCTTGTTCATTAAAAACGTTTCATTTGGTTCCTCATGAATAAATTTTAGGACATTTTCTCTAGATAACACACTGGATTTTTTTTGCTTGGTACCCTTTTGACCTTTGCTTTAAATACTCGCATAATTTGTGATAATTACAAATATTAATATTCTGATTTACCATTAAAGTCTTCTTTATCATCGAATATTTAGCCCACAGAGAGCTCGGGGAAATTTTTTCAGATAGATCATTAAAGTACCCCAACAGCACAGTTTCGTTAATGTTTTCTACAGCATTTTTTGACATCCACTTCAAAAATTGGTCATATTCTTTGTCGTATGAGTCTCTGGATTTTATCGGTAACAAGTTTTGCGTTGCCTTTTCAGCCTTTTTTGAAATTTCGTCCGGAATTTCGACTTTTGACTTTGACACATTAAAGATTTTAATAATTATCTCCCTAGCAACAAAAGCGCAGACAATAATAATGTCAAGGTAATGTTGCAGGTAAAAGTAAAAAATTGGTAAATCCAATTAAATAAAAAAATATATTATTCAAAACGAATTGGTATGACATAAAAGTTTGTATGCGCCACGGGTACTAATAGATATATACCCTCGGGCCAGAGGCCCTCGGCTTTGTAAGACTGTCGCCCTCAGGGCATAATCATCTATTTAGTACTTTTGGTACATAAATAACTATTTAGTATTGGTACAGTGTCTATTTATTTAGGCTCTTCTTGTATGATCTAATTAAATATGTTATCCAACAGCCACTACTCATGCAATCCTTATTGGCATGCTCATACATACATATAAAGTGAAGGATAACACGTATGAGTTATAAGTCACAACATACTAGTATGTTATGACTTTTAAGTCACATAAATTGTTAGATCGCTTTAATGATTAACCCAATGTTTATTGTTTGGTAACCAAATATTTCTGCTATTGGTTAAAATTTTGTATGGCAGCCATGTGTTATGTTATATAACTCGTTTGGGAAAATTAGCCCTGTCAGCCTCCTCGCTTGACATCTGCAACATGTAACAACACACTAGTACCATAAATAACGATAATTATTATTTTTACTCTAAAAAATAGAGCTAGATACTAAAAGTACCATGCACAAGGTGGTATTTTATTATTAGATACATATATACAGGGCGATCCACATAAGATTCTCATGTACTTTATCTTCATAAGTAAGAAACTCACAGAAAAACTTTTTTACTTTCTAAGCTCGTTCCAAACTTTAATTATTAATTATTTATAGGTAGGTAATAGAAAAAACATTGAATACAAAATTTTGTAGGGTCTGCAATATTGTTAACATTGAAAATGTTTTTGTTTTCCTATTATGGGCTATCAAATCACGAAAAAGTGCATGCTACATTTGGCACATAACGTAATATACGTGAGAGATCGTGTTAGTCTGTTTCTGAGGACGGAATCGGTTCAAATGACAAAAATAAATTAAGGCTAACTGAAACTAACCGAAAATTGATTGAACGACTAACCCAAACTAACTAAAAGTAACCAAAAGCACAAAAAGGGTTAAAATGAATCGGAACAAATTAAAAAAATAAAAGTAAGTTAAAACTAACTCAAAGGAACCGAAATTTGGCGAATAACCAAAACTAACCGTAAAAATTAAAATTGGTTATAACCTATCGGATCCGGTTCAAATTACTAAAATATATTGGAACTAACTGAAACTAACCGAAAGTAACCAAAAGCTCCAAAAAAGGCTAAAACGTATCGGAACAGATTAAAAATATTAAAGTAAGTTAAAACTATCCAAAACGAACCGAATTTTGGCGACTAACCAAAACTACTCAAAAACATTAAATTCGATTATAACGTATCGGCGCCGATTGAAATGACTAAAATTAAAACTAACTGAATATTGATTGAACGACTACCCACGACGACTATCTAACCCAACCTAACACAATCTAACCTAAACTAACCACAAGCACTAAATATGGCTAAAACGTATCGAAACAGATTAAAAATATTATAGTAAGTTAAATATAAACCAATTTAACCGAATTTTGGCGACTAACCAAAATTAACCAAAAATATTAAAATTGGTTATAACATATCGGAAAGTTGATTGAATGACTAGCCAAAACAAATCAAAAGTAACCAAAAGCACCAAAACGGGCTAAAATGTATCGAAATAGGTTACACAAATGAAAGTAAGTTAAAACTAACCAAAACCAACCGAATTTTGGCGACTACCGAAAACTAACCAGAAACATTATATTTGACTATAACGTATCGGAGCCGGTTCAGATGAATACTTTGGTTTCTTCACAGTGAATTTCCAAGGTCGCACACGACACGGAAAATTTTAGTGAACGGTATATGCATAACTGATTATAAGGTATCGGAACCCGCTCAAATAAAGAAAATAAATTTAGACTAAGTATCGGAACCAGTTCAAATGACGAAAATAAGTTGAGAATAAGTGAAACTAATCGAAAGTTGATTAGACAACTAACCCAAACTAACCAAATCTATTAAAACCCATTATAACGTATCGGAACCAGCTCAAGTAAGTAAAAAATAATTGAGACTAAGTGAAACTAACCGGAAGTTGACAACTAATCAAAACTAACCAAATTTATTAAACTTGATTATAAGGTATCGGAACCGACTCAAATGACTAAAATAGGTCGCAAAGTGCAAACTAACCACAAATCTAGGAAAGGGAAACTAACCGCAAGTTGATTGGACGACTAGCCAAAATTAACCAAATCTATTAAAATTGATTATAACGTATCAGAACCAGCTCAAATAAGGGAAATAAGTTAAGTCTAAGTGAAACTAACCAAAAGTTGATTAGACGACTAACCCAAACTAACCAAATCTATTAAAATTGATTATAACGTATCGAAAAAGACTGAAATTACTAAAATAAGTAGAGACTACGTGAAACTAACCGGACCTTGATTAGACGACTAACCAAAACTAACCAAATCTATTAAAATTGATTATAACGTGTCAGAACCAGCTCAGATAAGTAAAATAAGTTGAGACTAAGTGAAACTAACCGAAAGCTGATTAGACGACTAACCAGAACTAGCCAAATATATTAAAATTGATTATAACGTATCGGAACCGGCTCAAATAACTAAAATAAGTTGGGACTAAGTGAAACTAAACGAAAGTTGATTAGACGACTAACCAAAACTAACCAAATCTATTAAAACTGATTATAACGTATCGGAACCGACTCAAATAAGTAAAATAAGTTGAGACTAAGTGAAACTAATTGGAAGTTGATTCGATGATTGCCCAATACTAACCAAATTTATTAAAATTGATTATAACGTATCGCAACTGACTCAAATGACTAAAATAAGTTGAGAATAAGTGAAACTACCCGAAAGTTTATGCGACCATTATCCAACACTAACCAAATCTATTAAAATTGATTATAACGTATCGTAACCGGTTCAAAGGACTAAAATAAGTTAATATTAAGTGAATCTAACCGAAAATTGATTAGCAGACTAACCAAAACTAACCAAATATATTAAAATTGATTATAACGTGTCGGAACCAGCTCAAAGAAGTAAAATAAGTTGAAACTAAGTGAAACTAACCGAAAGTTTATTCGACGATTAACCAAGAATAACCTATTAAATTTGGTTATAACGTATCGTAACCGGTTCAAATAACTAAAATAAGTTGATATTAAGTGAAACTAACCGAAATTTGAATTGACGACTAACCAAAACTAACCCAATCTATTAAAATTGTTTATAACGTATCGGAAACGGTTCAAATGACTAAAGCAAGTTGAGATTGAGTGAAACTAACCGAAACTTGATTGGAGGACTAACCAAAATTAACCAAATCTATTAAAATTAATTATAACGCGTCGGAACCGGTTCAGATGACTAAAATAAGTTGAGACTAAGTGAAACTAACCGAAAGGTGATTGGACGATTAACCAAATCTAAACAAATATATTAAAATCGATTATAGTGTATCGGAACCGGCTTAAATAAGTAAAATAAGTCGAGACTAAGTGAAACTAACCGAAAGTTGATTGGATGACTAACTAAATCTATTAAAATTGGTTACAACATATCGGAACCGGCTCAAATATGTAAAATAATTTGGGACTAAGTGAAACTAACCGAAAGTTGATTGACGACTAACCAAAACTAACCACATGCATTAAAATTGATTATAACGTATCAGGACCGGTTCAAACTACTAAAATAAGTTAAGACGATGGGAAACTAACCGAAAGTCGATTGGACGACTAACCAGAACTAATCAAATCTATGAAAATTGATTATAACCTATCGGAACCGGCTCAAATAAGTATAATAAGTTGAGACTAATTGGAACTATCCGAAAGTTGATTATACTACTAACCAAAACTTACAAAATCTATTAAAATTGATTTTAACGTAGCCGAACCGACTCAAATAACTAAAATAAGTTAAGACTAAGTGAAACTAACCAAAAGTTGATTCGACGACTAACCCAAAACAACCTAACCCATTTAAATTGATTTTAACGAATCATAACCGGCCCAAATGACTAAACTAATTTGATACTTAGTGAAATGAACCGAAAGTTGATTAGACGACTAACCAAAACTAACGAAATCTATTAAAATTGATTATAACGTATGGGAACCGTCTCAAATGACTAAAATAATTTGAGACTAAGTGAAACTAACCGAAAGTTAATTGAACGACTAACCAAAACTAACCAAATCCATTAAAATTTATTATAACGTATCGGAACCGGTTTAAATGACTAAAATAAGTTAAGACTAAGGGAAATTAACCGAAAGTTGATTCGACGGCTAATCAAAGTAACCAAATTTATTAAACCTAATTATAACGTGTCGGACCCGACTTAAATGACTAACATAAGTTGAGACTAAGTGAAACTAACCCAAAAGTTGATATTATTTTATTTATTTATTTTATTTATTTTATTTAACGGGACACGCCCAATCGAACATTTTAGAACTTATACTGATAAAATTTACAAACAAATTTCAATACAACTGAACTTACGATTAAAATAAAACTTAACATAAAATACATGATAAAATCAGACAATATGACAATTAATACCTCTAAGAACAGATCTCAACTGGCTTAAAGATAGGAAAAACACATCACTCGGCAGCTGATTGGCCAGCATCATCATCCGGTTCAAGGAGTTGAATCTACCATATGTAGTACGATGGTGCTCAACCTGAAAGGTGCTACCACCCCTCAGTACCCTAGCCGGAACTTGAAAATTGACATTGAATAGGAGATCCTCACTTTGTATAATATTATGGATGAGTTTGTAAATAAACATTATATCAAAACTATCACGTCGTTTCTTTAGAGTCTCCAGGTTTAACAACCTTAACAACACATCATAATCTACTAATTCACTCTCAATTCTGAGCTTAAATGCAATATATCTCAAAAATCTTTTCTGGATTCGTTCAATGGAGTCTATATGCACATTATAGTGAGGTGACCATACACAGGTGCTGTTTTCAAGTTGGCTTCTAACAAAAGAGATATACAGAGTTTTAATTGCCAATATATTTGTAAAATAACGTGTATGTCGTTTAATAAACCCTAACATTTTAAAAGCTTTACTACAGCAGGCCTGAATATGATCAATAAAAAGTAGTTTTTTGTCAAAAATTATTCCCAAGTCTCTTACCTTATCAACCACTTCTACAGCCTCTTGTCCTATAAGATATCTATTTACATTAGATTCAATTTGCTTGGTAAATTGGATGTACAAACACTTATTTGCATTCAAGGACATTCCATTACAATCACACCACTTACAAAATCTATTAAGGTCCTCTTGCATCTCTCTACTAGAATCAGCTGTAATGATAGTTCTGAAAAACTTCAGATCATCAGCATATAAAAGAAATTGACAATGATGGAAACATGAGCCAATATCATTAATGAAAAGATTAAAAAGAAGAGGTGCAAGATGGCCTCCTTGAGGCACCCCAGAAGTAACATCAATGACATAGGAATGGAATCTCTTAACCCTTACAATCTGTTCTCTATCTGTCATGTATGAGTACAGCCAAGATAACAGTGCGCCCCCAATACCATACGCATGCAACTTGTCTCGCAATATGTCATGGTTGACTCTATCAAATGCCTTGGAGAAATCCGTGTAAATGGCGTCAATCGCGACCCCACTCTCCAAAGCACCCGACAAAGCTTTTTCATACACTATAAGGTTGGTAGTTACAGACAAACCACTCAAGAAACCATGCTGTTGCGGAATAATAACGTTTTTAAACTTAAATGCCAAAATTTCTGTTGCCAGAGATTCAAAGATCCTAGCAAAATGACACATTACTGAAATAGGCCTATAATTACCAATATCACCTCTATTGCCCTGGCCCTTATAAATCGGAGTAATATATGCTGACTTCCAGTATTTGGGAAAAATACCATCAGAGAGAGACTGATTATAAATCAGCCACAAGGGTCTTGAAATGGCAAATGCAATACCCTTTACAAAACCAGGAGACAGACCATCAGGCCCTGGGCTCTGTGTCACATCAATCTGAAAAAGTTTTTCAAATACATCACTTATATTCAAAGACAAAGAGTTGACATCAACCACATCTCCAAATGGGAACTTGGATACCACATCCCCATCACGAGAACCATCACCCACTGATGATGGTGCATACACGGAGGAAAAATGGTCTGCAAACAACTGTGCAATACCCTGCCCATCAGTGCATGTGTCTGCACCAAGAAACATGGTTGATGGCAACTCACCATCCCTCCTCAAACAATGTATGTATCTCCAGAAAGCATTAGGATCCTCTCTGATGGCATCTTCAGTTCTAGAAATATAATCAGTGAAACATTTCTTGGCTTGAACCTTACATACACATCTTAATCTACTAAAATTATTATAATCTAATAAGGACTTGCTTTGCCTATATTTCATATGAGCAATTTTCTTTTGAATTATATTTGTTTTTAATTCAACATCGAACCAGATAGGGAATTTAAACTTATTTTTAATTTTTCTCTTTGGCACAAAATTCCCAATTAAGGAGTTTAGTACACTGCATATAATTTCTAAATTTTTTCTACACTAAAAGTTAACAAGGAATCCCAATGAACACATAAAAGACACTCATTAATGACACCATAATTACAATTTGAAAAGTCAAAAATCTCATCTTCATATTCCAATATATCACAGAGCGAATCACATTGCAGGTTGACAATAAGAGCAGGATGATGCCTATCACAGTTCAATATGAGATCCACAGCGCATTCCACCGTATCCTGTAGGCTGTCAGTAAACATAAGGTCCAAAATGACATTATTGGCATTGGGAATATTATTATTTTGATATAGGTTCAAAAATGGAAAGGTTTCCACAATAGACTCTGCTGATGCAGAAATTCCACTTGTAGAGACACCCAAAGAGTCATTTGACCATTTTATGTTGGGGAGGTTGTAGTCCCCTGCAATACACACCTTATGATCAGGGTGCTGATGAACAGCAAGTTCCACGGTTCTACAGTGGAGGTCATAAATCTCAGCCGGTGACCTTGGTGGGATATAAACACAACAGAAAAGTCTTCTAAACTTTGTGGCCCCCACACACACCCAAAGCTCCTCTGAGATTCCACAGTTTAAGTCCAACATCTTACTGGGTAGATCTTTACGAACTGCTATCAATACACCACCATTTCTGCACTTTCCAGTTTCCAGTTGGCTTCGGTCTCTTCTATATATAGTATATCCTGACAACCCTAGCTCCGAGTTTAGGATGGAGTCATTTAACGAAGTCTCCGTGAACATAAGTATATCATATAGGGAACACACACAATTATTTCATAAATCGTTCAGTTTGGTTCGCAATCCATTGACATTTTGATAGTAGACATGAAGGCCAGCAGATTCTATATTCGTTGTTGGGGATTTGGCCCTCCTTTCTGAAAATTTCTATTAAATCTGGTAGAATGACTGTTTCTGAATGTCATACTGGATCTCCCAGACTGAGCTCTCGAGAACCTGAAATCCTGAACATCGACATGCTCAGGCCAAAAAGAGCTGTTACAAACTAGGTCAACATACCTGGTATGTATGCCCAGTTTAAAAGTTTTGTAGTACCTTCCGGCACTCAAATGCTTGACTGTCAAGTCATCAGGTTCCAGTCCGGGAATTTTCCCTTTCAGGTATGATAAAACTGAATGAGTAGTCGCTTCAATGTTAATGTGTGAGAGATAAAACCATTTTCTAGCTGCCACTCCAGCCAACTGAAGATTAACTACTGGGTTACCTGGTTGCACATCAGCCAAAGCGGGAGGATCCTTTGAAGTCACTATAGCATGATTGACTGCTTCAGACATGTCACCAACAGTCACAATATCATGATTTATATTTGAGGTTTGCAGGTTAATATGTGACATGTTTTGGTCAGATCTCCTATTAGTTTTGTTACAAATAGCAGGTTTAACCTGTCTATCAGAGTGTTTATCTTTATTTTGAATATTTTTAATATTTTGAGTAGCATTCACATGATTCACAAGCACCTGACATGCCTGACCAGCATTATTATGTTTGCTCAACTCATGTGAGTTCTTTGAGTTAACTTTTTCCTCTAAGAGTTTTATTGACTTAGACGACTAACCAAAACTAATCTAATCTATTAAAATTGATAATAACGATCGGAACCGACTCAAATGAATGAAAATAAAATAATTTGAGACTAAGTGAAACTCACCGATAGTTGATTGAACGACTAACCCAAACTAACCAAATCCATTAAAATTAATTAAAACGTATCGGAACCGGTCCAAATGACTAAAGTAAGTAAAGACTAAGGGACACTATTAGAAAGTTAATTGGACGACTAATCGAAAGTAACCAAATCTATTAAAAATTGATTATAACGTATCGGAACCGGCTCAAATAAGTAAAAAAAGTTGCGACTAAGAGAAACTAACCGAAAGTTGATTAGACGACTAACCAAAACTAACCAAATCTATTACAATTGAATATAACGTATTGGAACCGACTCAAATGGCTAAAATAAGTTGATACTAAGCGAAACTCACCGCGTTAGATCGGGGATTGATAGACGAATCGAATGCAGTTTTTACAACCACCACTAATGTTATAAATAGTAAAAACGAACGAAACTTGAAGTAATATGTATTTATATGGTATATTTTGGTAAACTAAACTTGCGTAATCTGCTAAAAGTCATTTTTTACATTAGATTGTGTTAAGGGTGGGTGAGGGTGACTTTTAGTTTCTCACGACAGACTAGTCGTGTTTCATATCGTTAGATCGAGGAATGTGAGATGAATCGAATGCAAATGGTCTTTTGCTTTTTACAACCACATTACATTTATTTGGTATATTTTGGTAAACTAAACTTACGTAATCTAACCTAATCTCACCCAAACTTCTATCAACTATACATTTTTACACAATTATGAGTTTTCTCAGATCTCAAATTTACTAAGCTTGCATTATGCTTCGGCATTTTCAATGTCCCCCCGGTTGCGTATAGCCAGTTCCTACCTCTGTACAGGGTGTCCCATTTTCGATGATATTACGGGGTATCTCACTTACGAGTAAAGATAGAGAGTTGCGGTTTTCGCAATACTGTGCTACTTTTTTGTGAAAAGAACGATGGTATAAACAAAATTTTCATAGCCCGCTTCGTTTCTCAGATATAGGGCGAAATTGAAAATAATGCATTTTGGGACCCCCCTCGTATCTCCGTTATCCTTGAACATATCGCAAAGCTAAAAAATTGCTCTTATACAGTTTTTGACGTAGAATCCAGTGGCGT
>MU182893.1:208285-228861 GCA_016904865.1 Pissodes strobi | reverse complement strand
ATTGCTCTGTATAAAGCAGACTAACATGTCATATTTTTCAAAATATTCATAATATTCGTTTTCAACCATCGTAAAAAATACAATATTACACAGAAAATATAAATTTTGCCACTGACAGGTCTTGCCAATAAAAAAATGATCATTCCATTGTTCTGATAATCTCTGCCTACTAATACTTATAACGTTGTTTAAAAGATAATGCTTATACTATACTCAAGAGTGTCGTATAGAGATACATTTTGTGAAATTAAGAATTTTAGGCTTATTATTTAAAATACATATCATGTATTATATATTTTTGAAAAGCTTATAAAATTTCCATTCAAACGAAAGAAAAATATACAGGGTGTTCCATTAAAAAAAACATAAGTTTGATTTATAGCTAAAAATTGACAGCTCACAGCAAAAATCTGACTACGCCACTGGGTTCTACGTAAAAAAATATATAAGAGCAAGTTTTTAGCTTTGCGATATGTTAAAGGATAACGGAGATACGAGGGGGGTCCCAAAATGCATTATTTTCAATTTCGCCCTGTATCTGTATCAGAAACGAAGCGGGCTATGGAAATTTTGTTTATACCATCGTTCTTTTCACAAAAAAGTAGCACAGTATTGCGAAAACCGCAACTCTCTATCTTTACTCGTAAGTGAGATATCTCGTAATATCATCGAAAATGGGACACCCTGTACAACGCACTCATTTCAAAAGTCGCGCTGTATCGTGGTATACATTGGCCAAGAGAATCGCGCGTAAACGAAGGACAAATCCTACCACGATGCAACGCTCTGCGCTGCATCGTGGTATACATTGGTCGAGAAAATAGCGCGAAAGTAAAAGACTAACCCAAACCCTACCGCGATGCGCTGCTTGCCGAAAAGTCACTGTAGTTGCCGACGTCGAATTAACCAATAAGAATCGCCCTGGCGGTATCACGTGCCTAGCGCACTCATCAGATGTTTGTTTTGCACCATTTTATTATTATTCTAAAGAAGCTGCCGTGTAGTGATAGAACGTAGTTCGTTTTCATATTATGAATTTATAAAAATAGGTGTTTGGTGCCTTTAGAATAGTGTACGATTCGAAACAAAAATGACAATGGATTATAGGTAGCTATTACGTACTTTAAAGTGTTATAATGACATTGAACTTGTAGAGTTTAGGCAAGATCCTAATAATAAGGAATTTTTTCATGCTACGCTACAATGTAGCATTATTGAAAGCGGAACATCACAACTGGCATGTCAGCAATGGATGGCATCATTTGGTGAAGCAACGCACACAAATTGGATTATTCGTCGTACATGCCCTAACCCACAGAAGCATGACTATCGCATTACATATGATTGTCAACATAGCGCTTTTAATAAACTAAAAAATAAGAAAAGAAGTGAACGTGACCGTGATAAATCATGTGGTGCTACGATAAAAGTTGTTGTAAAGAAAATTAATCGGAACACAATAAGGAATGATCCTTTACTCAAGAGAGGGCTTAATATGGTTATTACGGTGAGTTTTTTTAAAGAAAAAAGCGCTTCATTAAGTTAAGTTGGTTTTTTTACTTTTTAATCATTAGCTAGTTAGGAAAAATGGTTAATTGAGGGTTTACAAGTATTTAATTGGGTATTTCGCAACGTATTTTTTTATATTTATTAAAAAAATAATTTAGAACTATCTCAATTATTGAAAAGAAGAAAAAAAACATGAACCCGCCACAAATATATACCTACATTTTATTTCAAATTGGGATCTGAGGCCCATTTTTATGACCTTTATGTTTCATTATTTTCTTAGGTTCAAACAGACTCGTAAATACGATTATAAAAAAAATCGCATAATATGTCGTTTTAACAATTTTTGGGTATGCAGATTCTAATTTTATATCTTATTTCATATTTTTATGAGAATTAGAGAGGGTGGGGTAAAGTAAATCGGCTTAATACGCTTTCTTTAAAAGTAGATCCTTTATTTCAAAATAAATATTTTAAAATTTTACCCCCATCAGGGGGGGGGGGGGGTAGTGGATGGGGTCAAAGAACCCAATTTTTCCACTAGTTTTTTGATGTAACACCATCTAAGTAACCTGAACCTTTTAAAAAAGTTTTACAGTAACAGTGATATGGAAGTACCTAATGATTCAATTTTCAGCCATTTTTTTACATCAAAAACTAAAATAATCTTATTATATTATTGCAGATTAATTTTGTGCACACACATAATGTTCAAGTAGCTGAAGCTTTTAGCTACTTAAGGATGGATAAAAGTACGGAAGTAATATTTTTAAAATATTTTGGAAGATGGAATGACCGCTAGTGCAGCCAGAATATTTCATGAAATTAGCCTTATAGAAACCATAGAAGATACAAAGCAACTACCGATTTTACTTGCAGATGCGCCAAAAAAATCCACGGAAGAGGCAAATTAAATATTTGTATGATAAATGGAGGTCAGTTTAAAAAATATAAATGAAATAGCTATTATTAATAATATTTACTGCTAGATAAATTTTACCAATGATTTTCTTTTTCAGGCATATAAACTATGGAGATCGCGACGAAAAAAGTGTAGTATCGGCCCTTAAGGAAAAGCAATATGATTTTTTGCAAAATGATGTCACTGTCCTTGTTCCTGAAAATCCCTTAATTATAACAGTTATCACACCCATAATGAAAAGGCTAATGAATGTCGTTTCGCTCCGGAAGTGGTTTTTGTGGATTCAAGTGGATCATGTGATCAAACCAATACATGCGTCACATTTTTTTTTGCGGCAAATAAAATTGGCGCGATTCCTTTAGCTATCGTGTTGCATACAGCCCAGAGTGAAAGCAACTATACATTAGCATTTTCGACCGTAAAAGAATCATTAGGAACAAACAGTTTTGGAGGGCAGGGTTTTCCTATAATTTTTTTAACTGATGATAGCATTGCTGAAAGGAATGCTCTAAACGGTTTTTCCACAATCACACTTACTTCTATGCACATTCCATATTTGTCAAGCATTTTGGCGGTGGTTGTGGGACTCCCATAACTCCATAGAAAAAACAGACGGAAAAAAAATTATGTTAGCGTTTAGACTAGTGATTTTTGCGAATTCTGATGAAGATTGTACGGAATATTTTCAAAATTTAATTCAAGAATATTGCCATGATAATTATCAAAATTTAAAAATTTATCTTGAGGCACAATGGAGCCGTCGTCAAGAGTGGCGCCTGCATTACCGCATTAACTTAATTACTCGAGGGAACAACACGAATAATTATGTGGAGTCATCAATCCGCATATTTAAAGACATTGTACTGGAACGCTGTCGATCTTTTAGTTCTTGTACTTTAATTGACTTTACAGTTAAGGTTTTCGAAAATTATCACAAAAGGCGCCTTTTAGAATACGCTAATTCGCGACAAACTTCAAACAAACTTGCATATTTAAGATTTTCTAAAAACATTGAAGGTATACGTGTAACTGAAATTGACAAAAATGTTTACCTGGTGACATCACAATCGGACAATCAACTACTATATACAGTATACACTGATATTGCAATATGTGATTGTCCATTCGGTCAAGGTGGTCGTTTCTGCAAGCACTTGTGTGCAGTTCAGGAAAAATACGGCATTAGGATACACACGGCACCATTATTAACAAAAGATGATAAACAAGATTTAGCTAAACTTGCTTTAGGAGAAAACATTCCCACAGAGTTTTTTAAAAACATGGATGATATTCACAATGATTCTCAAAATATGTTACCTGAACCTAGAATGATTGGAAAATTGAATGAAATAGACAAAGAAAATAATACGCAAAATGAGTCTACTGAAAATGATAATTTTAAAAAAATACAGCAGGAAGCTGTCCAAAACCTTTCCCAAAATTTTTTCAAGAATAACTGAAATGGTTTCCCTTAACGGATCGCCTAATATGACCAATACCATTCAAAAAATAAATAATGTATTAGCTAAAGTTAAAACTCCAGCCCAAGTAGAATGCTTTTTAGCGAAAATTAAAACTAACCACAATTATCGAAAAATAGGAGTCCAGTCCACTTCCGTATCGCGGCGCAAAGTTAAGCCAAGTTTGCATTCAGGCGCGAAACGGATTCAGGCTGGTCGTCCCACAAGCAATGAATTAGGAAGACCAAAAAAAAAGAAAAAGAAATCTTGCCGATAACATTTTTAAAATGCTTTTTTTACTAATTTTAAAAATTATTTACCAGTAGGTATATACATTATAATAACTACATAAGCATAGCATAGGTGTTATTACTGTTGTTATTTTTCTTATTAATAAATAAATTATATGAGTCGTCATTAACTTCCTCAACTTAACTAGAATTATTAACTCATTAATTTACAGCGCCCTCGGAGGGAAGCGCTGCATCATGGTAGGATTTATATTTCACTTACGTGCTATTTTTTCGGCCAATGTATACCACTACACAGCGCGACTTTTGGGCTGAGTGCGTTGTACAATGGTAGGAACTGGCTGTACGCCCCCCGGTTGCATCTTTGTGAAGGACTGTGAATTTTTTTTATATTTACTCACTTTGTGCCTCAAATTTCAACTGTTATTATTTTAAAAGCAACTGAAAGCTGGTACAGCACATTGTACTATACTCTGTCCACCGAACGAACGGAGTAACAAAAAAAATAAAAATTAAGCCCCACGCCACCTAACTTCGAACATAAATAAAATGGAAGACCATTGCCTTCGTCTGCTGGCAGTTGATTTAGCTTGATTATAAAAAAAAACACCCTGTACACCATAAATCCAATGAATTTGACTCTTTATTAAGTATTTATATGGGCTAAATGGAAGCAAACAAAATAATCTTTAAAGGGCAGTACCATTACGTTTCTTTTAATAGAACCTAAAACATGTAAACTGAGGAAATTATTTGCTTGTTTGATACAGTTAATTCCAAAATTGGTAGAGTCCACTGGTTTTGTAAAAAAAAATTAATTCTAGGATATACTATTCCTAGTGCTACTGCTTGATTTTCATAAGTTGCAAAGTTTTTGACTTGAATAATATTACCATTCTGTAATTCAACAAATGAATCTGAAAATTTGGAAGCACTAATACGAAAAGATTTGGTTTTTAATCCTTTATATTGAGGTGAGAAACATATTTCTAAAAGAGGACCACTATCATGCTGAAATATTAATTCTACATCTTTCAACTCCCTTTTCACAATAATTTTGTGCTGGCTAATTTCTGATAATCTATTAATCACTTGCTGCATTGGAAACGCTGATTTCCCGACATTTTTAGTCAACTGTGGCATGAAATTTTCGAACGGAAATGCACTAAAACTGTCGAGTGGTTCATATAATCTTACACTATCAGTAATATGTAGCAAGTTATGGACATGTGAGACAAAATCCAACCGGCAGATTTTTTTTGAATTTATAATAAACATTTTAGAAGTTCCTCTGCATAATTTAAAAGGAATATATTTTTACACAACTCTTGACAACACAGTATTCTCACCCCCACACTTAAGCAAAGAAAATTGTACTATTTTAATGGAACATTTTCCTTCAGAACAATTATACTAGTGTATAGAAGATATAGCTTGAATTCTCTCGCCTTATACTTCTTGCTATCAAAAATTGTTCTTGTTTTACGGCTAAATTCACAAGGTATATAGGTTTTAAGTTGTAACAATGTATTTGATATTTGATTGACTTTTGAAGCCCTTAATTTAAATGGAGGTTTCCCAAAAACCCAACCAAAGATTTTATGGCATAGTAGCCTTTTAGTGACTCCCAACAAAACACAATGCATATAATCTATCGGTATACCGTCAATGATGTTAAAATGCGGTATATCTTCAATAATACTTCTCCGAGTATGATGTCCTGGCTGCAGGTTATTTCTAAATGAATGTCATTTCTGGTTACAAATGTTGTCTCACAAAAATATAATGTGTTTCCAAAATCACCTTCCAAAGTACATTTTGTACAACTGTAATAGCCATTATGTCATTTAATATTTAATAGAAATGATTTGGCTGGAGCATCACATATTATCATTTTAATTTTAAATGCAATTTTTTTTAATTAATACAAATGCCATTGTGACTGAGAAATGATGACTCTTCTACGAAATCTTTTAAATACTCATTTGAATTAGGCTTATTACTGCCAAAATACAAACCTACATAAAAAAACTTCAGATTTTAACACATCAATACTTTTTATTAAACAAAGAATTGGTCAAAAGGATTCATTTGAGCTCTTAAATAATTGAACTCCATCAATATCAACTGCAAGAGAAAAAATTAAATGTTCCTCTAATTTAACTTCAAACTTTTTACACAAATCACTAACGCAATTGTGAATACCAAAATAATAATATGTACCTGAACTCATCTTGCTAATGTTTGTTTTTAAAGGAGTATTCAACAAGGTTCTTGGATCCAAAGGCAAATTACATAAATCTGTTAAAATTACATTACTTTTTGGAAGAGTTAACAAACTACGTAAAGCATTTTGATAATTTTCTCATTCACAGCCCAAGAGGCTAACTTTGTAGCAAATGAAAAGTCCGGTATGTTATCTGATATATTATTACCCCCTCGATTACCCCTATTTGTATTATATCCGAGATTATATCCTTCTACTTCACCTTATACAGCATTATCATCAGTTATTGGAGAATTCACACATTGATGGTTTATTACACCAATAGTTCTTACCCCTCGTGTTACCTCTTTGTCAAAAAAATAATTTGAAGGTTGGCTTTTACTTACTTCTGAGAGCTGAACCGAGTGTAATGAATTTAAATAATAATAATTTAGAGTTTTAAAAGGCTTTTGGGTGGATACCCGATGAGCTGCTAATATGGAGGATAGTCTTGCTCTCTTTTGGATTCCCCCCAAACCTAACACCAAACCTCTCTTTTTTCCTTTTAGAAGACATAATACACTTCGTAATGCACAAAATAAAACAGCTTGATAGGTGAAGAGAAACCAAATAAAATGTACAAACTTATTGTAGACTTTAATTTAGAATTTTAGGCTCTATATTAAGAATGTAACTTAAAATGTATAAACGGTAAGATAGTTATTAAAATGTTTGTAGGTACAAAAAATAGGACTTTTCATCTAGCTACTTTATTATAGCTTGATTATTAGGTAGGTACCTAGAATAAATGTGTATTTTTCTTATCAAAACATGGTTTTGATTTCAAAGTAATACCAATAGAATACTTAAATTATTATTCTTACTCGTGTAGTCATGGCAGTCATGGACATAACCTCATATCGAGCTTCATATTATATGCTGGAGATCACATTACATGTGTAGGTGTATCGTGCTGGAGATTATAAGTTCGATTTCTCCTGAATAATAATTTATTTTCCCTGATATTCCTTGCTGTATCAAAGAGTATTATTTTATGCTCGATATTAGGGTTAATGTGAAGGTAAAACACTAGGAGAAAATCTATTAAATTAGATAAGACACCTCTAAACGATGCTCTACATAGAGAATCTACCAAAACTTACTCCAGTAAGATTAAGGTTATAGTAGGTACCTACCTAATGTGTAGTAATGTAGATATATCCAACAGCAGCAAGGTCGTAATAAAAACGTTACCTACCTTTAACCACAGCTTATAATGCTGTGCCTGTGCTTTAAGATGGAATTTTAAAAGTTATTTTGGTGTAAACGAATGCCCTTTGATTCTTGTGAACTTTTCCTTAATGTACGGTTTATTAATCAGGAAAACCACCAACGACGCTACTTGTTGATTTTAACTGCCGAATGTTCATCATATTGTCACGTAAAACACGAATTTTACACTATCAACCTCGCTATCAATACTTCCTATACAAGATCAGACAAGATCAAACTTTGATGCAAACACAAAAATTATAATATACAATAATGATAAACAACCAAAAAATAGCTGAAATCCGATAGAAATCATCCAAATCCGGCCAAAACAAACCCAAAGCAGCCACCCAAGACCCAAGGATAATCTTGAATCTTCAAACAAACCGAACGGTATTGAAATGAAAACAAAATGGCTACGGGCGCTCGCGTCTACTTACCGCCAATTTTCGTATAGCGGCTAGCGGCAGGGATTCCACTTTGGAGTTCGTATTGTACGCATGCGCCTCTCAATTGTTTCTGTCATTGGCATGTATCAAACATGTCTCTACGTTCTAGCAAAAATTCTACGACGCCTCGGTGGTGTAGTAGGCAGAGTGCTTGCCTGTCATTCCTGCGCTGCGGGTTCAATTCCCGTCGCTCGCGACAGATGTTTTGTTAATTATTTTTTATTAAAAATAACCCCCCCCCCCCGGAGCGAGCGGAAGGCCATGCAAAGCCATAATAATACCCATTATTCGTTTCGCCGCATCGAAAATTACGCCGTGCCCTGTTAAAGCCAAAGTGGAATCCGTGGCGCTAGCCGCCAGTCAATTTTCGACCCTCGCACCTGCGCATTTGGCAGCAGCCCGGTTTGTGTCGTTCTAATATTTCACTTTACGCGTGTCCCTCTGCTCGCTTCGCTCGCTCAGGGGGCGCAACCAAACTCAAGAAGAAAGTACTTTGAAAAATATATGAAATAGCACGAACGCATGCATGAAAGCTCAAAATTGTGATAGGTAGACGCGAATGCTACCACTAACGATTCGCGTCTACCTACCGCAATTTTGAGCCTTCAAGCATGCGTACGTGCTATTTCATATATTTTTCAGTTCTTTTTTCTTGATTTCGGGTATTGCCTTGAGTTAAATTTGGTTATTGTAGGTTAGCTTTATTTGGTTGCGCCCTAGGAGCGAGCGAAGCGAGTGGAAGATTTATGGGATGTGAGAATAATATTTGTCATAACGACAACGCACATTATTTTAGGATTGCAATCTTATAATATGAAAATATCATTCTTATAAGAATGTCCTATATCATAATATGCAGCGTTGGGATTCTGACTCTAGTCAATTGTACTAGATGTCATGGGTAAATTGTACTAAATTGTACTAGATAATGTTGGTTAAATTGAAATTATAATATGATCAAATATTGTTAATATTTATGGGAGAATTTGATTCACTTATAGCTAAAAATTAACAACATTTCTTCAATAAAAAATATTAAAATATATTAAAAACAAAACAGAAAGTATCCTTATAAAATTAAAAAGTAAAAGTAGAAATTCTATCTCTATAAACAAAAACGAAAAAATAAAAAAAAACTTATATAATGTAAAAATATACTATAGTCCGTCTAGAAAGTATCCGGAAAAAAGAAAGCAGAATTATAATTTTACAGTATATATTTTTATTATTTGAATTATAAAATAACAACAAACAATAATTCATTTCCTTTACTTATACAACCTCCATTTAACTCTAAACACTTAACTAACCACCACTTACGCGGTATTCCTAAAACTGGTCTATGTCTTATATCTGTACCAGTTTTTATCCTCTTAATTGTCTCATACACTGCACTTTTTCCGAGTTCAGTCAATTGCACTAGTTTTTTAACGTTTCGAACACCCTTTCTATACAAATATTCCACCCTTTTTCTTTTTTCTACTTGCGACATTATTTCACAAAACTCACGCCTGTTTACAATCAACAATATTTGATAGATACTGTTGTCATGCTATTTTATCCATAGCGTACTATCGGCACAACCTACTTGACGCATTACTTTTGTCTTAAAATGTTACGAAAAGAAAATATATTAAAATTAGAAAAAATTAAAAATTCCGGATACTTTCTAGACGGACTATATATAGGTATATATATCACGGTATAATTCTAACATAATTACATTAAAAAGTTAAGTCAACATCTTCTTCATCTGCTTGCTGCTTATTTATATTAAGTTTCCGTAAATTTTGTGAAGGCTTAAAATCAAAACATGTTTTGATTAAAGATTTCGTGTGTAGTAAAGCATCACAAGTATTTATTTGAAGCTTATTCCTATTTTTGGTTTTTATAATATTTAGTTCTGAAAATTTTCTTTCTGCAGCAGCAGATGAATGAGGCAGAGCAAACAACGCCTGTATAAAAGGAGTTAAATTTGGAAACATAGGCTCGCCTAATGTATTTTTTATTTTAAACACCAGATCCCAAAATTCCTCAATAGGTTTTTCAGCATTTTTTATAAGGAATTCATTAGTTTTAATACTTCTCCATTCAGTGCTTAATTTCTCGACATCTAACGTTGGAAATAAAGACTTGAATCTTAGGTAAATTGAAATGATTGAGTCTGGAGATGCTGTTACCGCTTTAGGGTCGAGATTTTTAGTAAATTGCAACACAAGGTCGTCAAACTTAAACCGCTTTTTTATTTCTTTGCATAACTCTACATAAAAATCTAAACAAGATAGTCTAAACTTATGGATTTCATTTTCTAAGAGAGACCCTTCAATCAAAATAATTTCACATTTTGCACCAACATAAATTTTATCAAGTTCTAGATAATTTTCTGGTCGGAAAGAAATATTTTCCAATTTACAACAACTAATATACTCAAACTTCATGAAATTTTTTAGAATTATTTTGTAAACACCTGAGACCCGGTCTAACAGTACGTGGGTTTTGTAACCTCCCCCCTGAAATTCCAAATTTATTTTGTTTACCAAATCCAAAACGTACGACAAAAATGAAAAATACAGTTTAAAAGTATTATTATTTAAAGCAGATATTATATGTTTAGCTTTCGCAACATTTTCTACAATGCTTTCATTGGTAAAAAATAATTGTAATGCTGACCACTGTTCTAGTATTCTATCAACTACCTGCTGCAAGCTCAGCCACCTAGTTTGTGCCGGTCTTAAGATCTTATGTGGCTGAGTTTCTGTAAATAATTGGTAGTCTTTAAATGATTCAATGCGCTTACTACTATGGGAGAAATATGCATATATATCTTTTGCTAGTTCTTCTATTGAGCTCGGTAGCTTACAACAAGCAGCACTGCTGCATAAATTTAATGAATGGCAAGAACACCCTAGTACGTATAAGGCTGGATTCAGTTGTATTAATTTCTGTTGCACTCCCGATTTATGACCCATCATAGTCGCAGCATTGTCTGCTGCGAACCCGATTAGATTTTGCCCAGGAATTTTATGCTCTTCAAAAAAATTTGCAATGGAATTGAAAATACCATTTGCAGTTGCATCTTCGATTTTAAGCAGAGCCAAGAAGCTATCACGAACATTATTAGCTAAGTTGTCATAATAACGTACAACCATTACCAAACTTTTAGATGTCGAGACATCTGTACTTTCATCAATAATTAAGGAGAATTTAGATTTCCTTAATTTGTTACATAAAAGAAATAAATTTTCGCGTCTCATAACGTCTTTACAAATTGCAGTTCCCTTTTTCTTATTCAATTTAACACTTTTAGCAATTGTCGAGTCCGGACATACTGATGTAATAAATTTTGGTAGATGATCCAAAACAGAAAAAGACAAATTATGTTCCGCTATGAGCCCTACCATTTTCAACTCTGCTTCCCTTACCTGGATTGCAATTTTATTCGTCTTTTTTTTCATTAAGGAACTCTTCAACTCGTGGAGTCTCCTCAGCGGTCTTTGCTCTTTTCTTATGCATGGATGATTGCTCGTGCCTTTTTAAGTGGGTGATACTGCCTACAATTGTCTTGGAACAGAGCTGGCAAAACGCTTCAGTAGCTTTTTTAGGATTTCTGGTCAACCATGTACGAAATTTCTTTTCTTGGAGCCATGACTCTGAAAATGTTTGCTTGTAGTTTTTTTTCTTTTTGGATACTTGCTCCTTAGTTGCGTTATCCGTATCGCTGGAATCTTGAGAACCTTGTATATCTCCAATGTTTGTCTCAGGTGAAGTGGACGGTCGAGGCTCCCTTATTAAATCTGACTCTGTTGCTTTACTAGTAGAAGCAATAACATTTTCTTGTGGATTGAACTTGGCTTTTCTTACCACGAATCTGATGGAAAATAAAATTCTTTGTAATTGTGATAGGAAAGGGTACGCTTATGAAGATAATAGTTACTTACAAACAAGTCAACTTCCTGATCTAAGTTAAAATTAGTTGCTGACCTGAGCTTGTTTGCGCTGATCTAGGGCGCAATCTGGGTCTAAGGATACATTCACGTCATTAATTTTTTAAAAATTAATTCTTACTTTTGGATCTGGAATAGGTACCCTTTGATTATTAATTTTTACAACCAATGTGATAAAGAATTTTAAAAGTGACTAATTTAATTTTAACTGTCAATCTTACCTCGGATACCTAGCACTATATTTATTAGAAGTTAAGAAAAACAGCATAAAAAATCAATAAAAATAATTTGTAACAACTCCCTCCATTATTAGTACCTACGATTACACAACAAATAATGTAAATTATAACTTCAGCCCAAAATATTAAACGTCACAAATTCAAAAACGTATTTCGAGGCAACCTTCCGGCGGCAACTTTTTTAACTAAGAAATCCCAGTTAAAAATTCGCAAGGGGAAGGTAAAATTCTTACTTTTGTGTCAAATCCTCAGCCACACTCGGTGACTCAGTTAGTTTTCTTGAAATCAGATGAGGTAGTGAGCAGTTGCTGTTCGTAAGCAGCTACTATATCAGATGAAAAATAACGTACCTGTCCATTGTTTCGTTAGCTTCGAGGTTAGCTTCTTATTACAGTACAAATTCAAATAACTAAAACGTTCACAAACCAATCAAACTTTCAACTAGTCCTAACCACAATTATTCAAAATCTAAAGCGGTAAACGCACATTCAAAAGTTACGATTTTTATTTCCATTGACAAGATGACGACAATAGCTGTATAATCAATAACGACAACGTTGTTTGGTTCTCACTTCGCGCTGCGCAACCGCGACTCGACTTATATCGGCCACTGACAACAAATTCAAAATTCTGATAGGCTCTCAGAGCAGTCAGAGCTGAATACTATAAAAATACACGCATGGATCACGCATAATATATACTAATAATAGGTAAATCCCCGCAACGGTGGTATTTCCCCGGGTCGGCGGCGATTCCCCGGACCGGCGGTAATTCCCCGAGCCATCAATGCTTCCCCGATACATTGGCTTCCCCGACCGAGTGATAAGTCTGTAAGTCGACCAGGGGGCGCTTTTAAAACGCGATACGCGGCGATGCCTCCAGTCTAAGTAAATAAAAGGGAACTCTCGTTCAAATAACGGTAGCTGTAATCCGTAAATATAATTGCGAACGCATTGGAGTGCCAATAATAATTGTTCTGGATTTTTTTCCACGAGATGTTAAAATGTACTAGATTTCCCGATTTTGCAAAAAGATGTACTAACGTACTCTCGAAACAAAAATGTACTAGAAATAGTACGATTGTACTAGCATTCCCAACGCTGATAATATGCTATACACGCGAGCAGTTGCATACCTATTCCGAATTTCATTAAGGTCACTATCACTACTATCAGGCTCATAGGATGTGAGACTTATATTATTTGTTATAACGACAAATAACATTATTTTAGGGTTGCATTCCTATCATATGAAAATATCATTCCTATAAGAATGTCCTGTAACATAACATGCTATACATGTCAGCAGTTGAATATTCCGTAGGAGAATGTTATATGCATGTTGATTTCATATTCGTAACGGGAATATTCTTTCTCGCACCTAAATCGAATATTCGTAGAACATGAATGTACTTTTTATGTTTAGTGGGCTGTCGCTATCTACAGAATAATACTTTTTGCGTAACTATTATCAATAAAACAAGAATAAATGTAGAAAATAGTTATTTTATTTGTTAAATTGCAAAACAAAAATTTAATAACACAACAAAAAGTATCCTCCAATATCGGCCAGCAAATATTAACCATTTATATAATACAATAGTCATCCTGTGATTCCATGCACAAGGGGCATGTTGTCTTTTCTTTAGTTGCTTTCTGTAGTTTGCTTTCTTTTTCTTTTTTGCTCCTTTTACTCACATCTTTCCCAGACAGTAAGCTTTTACCACGTTTCAATGACTCAACCTTTTCTTTTTCCAACTTCTTCTCCTCTAACATATTTTTATATGGAGAATCGGTAAAAATCTCACTTTTCTCTGCCTTACCACGTCGTCGTGAGATAGCTCTTCGTTTTGAAGCATCAGGGATGGGCGATAAGTTCGATACAAGCGTTTTGAAATCCTCAACTGAATGTTGTGATGCGAGATTGGACGGTAAGTTTTGAGACTGGTAAGAGTTGGAGGGTTGAGGCTTTGATCACCCCTGTGAAGTTGAGGGCTGTGGGGTAGATGGACGAGAATTCAAAGACTGATTTTCTGTCGAGCTTTTAGACTTTGGAGATGGAACATCTGAGGAAGAAGGCGTAGTATGAGTTTCTGACTGAAGTGTTTCTCGATAAAGTGGTGGATCAACTACTACGTTGGTCATATCTGAATCACTGAAAATATTTTCGTTAAAAGGATGAATCCCTGTCCAGCGAAATCCACTAATAGCAATGTCTGCTGGTGAAACTTGACTGAACGCTGATTTAACATGTCCAGCAATCTCGTACTCACTGATGCAGAGGCCAGAATTTGCCCTCATCCACAAATCGCATGCGTGGTTGTAAGCAGTTTTGAAAGGCTTCATGAAAGTGCGATCAAGTGGCTGAAGTCGATGTGTAGTGTGCGGCGGAGTACTCAGCATATGAATATGATGTTTTCTGGCGAACTGGATGACTGTTAAATCCTTGTGACTAGCATGCCCGTCAAGGATTAACAAAATGGGGTTTTGCTCTGTGGGATTTGTGATCATTAGTCTATCATTCATTCGCTGCCTCGGAAAGACGAAAAATGGTGGAATAAACTGGCCACCAGCGCTCATAGCAAAAAGCACTGTGACGTTTTTGCCACGTTCTGCTGACGTTAACTTTCCAACTTGTCTATGTTTGTTTGTAGCTAAAACTTTGACATGTTTTTGCACGGAAAAATACCCGTTTCGTCACAGTTCCATATTCGGTAAGCTGTAAAATGAATCTTATCCATTAACCTCTGGATGTGATTAAAGAACCTATCTACCTGTGGTTTGTTAAACCCAACGGCCCTCACCAAACTTATTGATTCGGCAGTTCTCAAAGACAAGTCACTATGCTTCCGCATAAATTCATGATAGAAATTCTTTCCTGCAGACTTTTTTCCTTGTTGAATTGGTGAGGAACTTTTATCTCTTCCGCAAGTTGAAAAGCAAAGACAAGAAATTATTTTTTATTTAATGGCATTAGCCTATTTGATAAATCCTTAATATGCTCCACCAAAGCTTGTTCGTATTTAGGTGTAAATGTTTCTTGAACGACCCATCATGTGCTTAAAAGATACCTCGCCGTTACCTTTAATTATCGTTATTCGGTCATTTAGGGTAGTTCTTGGAACTTGATATCGTTCTGCTGCTTGTCGGGCACGCAACTCACTACTCAAAACCGTCTCCACCGCTTTGTGCATATTTTCAGGGCTCCAGGTCCCTCGCTTCTTCCCATGTTTGTTCTCTGTTTGCTTATTTGCCATATTCTTAAGCCTGTAACGAAAAACAAAATCTTAAAACGCAGGAAAAAATGGCCGATACTGCTGGACACATGTGAGGCCAATACTGCAGGAACTACAAGAAAATTATATCTAAGTACTGATGAAAATCCAAGCATTATTGCAGAACGATAACATATCGTAGATTAGATAGATATAATCGTGAATACATACCAGTTCTTATTGTTTTGAAAAACTTTCTTAAACTCTAAAAATAACGTACCGAATATTAACTTTGGGCTGACGTTTGGCACGCAAAAATGACTCCCGAACTGACAGTAAGCAAACACAGACTAACAGAAATCTAGGAAGGGGAACATGAATATTACTCAACGTTGGTGTTGCCCCGAAAATGCAGTAATCTATTATCAAACTTTCTGGCCGATACTGCAGGCCGGCCAATACTGTAGGACTTCCCCCTAATTTGTTTTTTTTTTCAAAAACTTTACAAGCACCCAATCATCTGCTTGCCATGGCCATTTCAATTACATTAATGGTAATGTGGGTTGAGTGGCCATCATAAATCAAAAGTACCGGCCCATCTGGTCTTAAACTTTTAAAAAGCGTATTCTTCAGGTAATCTTCGAAAACTTGAGTCTCCATCCAGCCTTTTCGTGTGGCTGCATACGATGTTTCTGGGAATTCATCCTCAGGTGACGCTACCCACTCACTCCAAATGATTTTTCATTTGAAAACTATTAGCGGAGGAGCCTTGGATCCGGAAGCACTACAAGCTATTAGAATGGTAGTATTTCGCGCCCTGGACCGCTGGTTGTCCTCGTGGAAGGAACGCCAATCTTTCCAACAACTTTTGTTTTTGAGGGGTCCGTAGTAAAACTTGATTCGTCCAAATTCCATATTTGGTCGGGTTTGGTAATAAGTCCACACTCATCTAAAACGGATTCTAGGATGTCGAAGTAGCGTTGTATAATAAACGGGCCTACACATTTTTTTCGTGAAATTTCTACGCCTTGCGGTTTTTTTTATGGAAAGTCCATTTCGTTTTCGAAAATTAATGAACCAATCTGGACCTGGTCGATCGTTTTTAAATTAAGTCTTCAACTTATTAGCCTTAACGTACTGCTCCACAAGATCTAGCAGCTCACTCCTAGACAGCCCGAATCCCCCCTTTTCCATTAAAGCAAGACATTGTGCTAAGCGCCTTTCTACCCCTGGAGATAGATCAGTGTGCCGAACATAACTCATACTTTTTGTGCCTCTCTTTCCTTTGACGTGATCTTTCAACGTTGTTTCTGGTATCTTGTATATATTACTAGTCATTCGGTATGTCAAAACACAGCTCCTTTATTTCATTTACCGCTCGTTCCAGATCCTCTTTACTATACGTGCTGCCTCGTTCACTTTTTCTCTTAATTGCAAGCCATCTTCTTATAATTCTGAAAAGAAACAGACTTAAGTTCATTATTCAATTTAAAAAAGTATGGGGCAAGTGCGACTGAAAAACGAACTTACCCCACAAGCAAAAGTCGCAATAGCCCCGTTAGCAAATTTTGGCGGGGCAAGTGCGACCCATGCTTTATTTCACAAACCTGAAGAAGAAACAAGGAAAACATTATCAAATTACAATAAGTGCCCTAAAAGACTTACCTCAAATACGCCAACCTTTTATTTTTACGAAAAATATCGGCAGGAAATTGGTTCAAAAAATCACATGTGTACTCGATGTAGGAGCGTAAAGCGGCCCACACACCTTGATGTATGCTGCGATGCAGCATACATACATACATCGACTCTATGTTTCATGAAACTTGCATCAGTTGCATAAGCGCCCACTCAAATCGAAACCTGTTGCGATGCCTGAATCGACTCGATGTTCATGAAACACAAGAACAGTTGGGTGAAGTTATTTTTTAAAACTAGGGTGTTATTATTTGCTTGTCGAATAAAATGAGGCACGTTTTGCCAACACCAGTTTTATTAGCAGTAGTTGGGGCACTCTTTATACTCCATAAAAGAAAAAGGAAATAAAAAAAAATGGTCCAAAAGATGGTTCATCGAAAGAAAACGTTATTCAAATGACAAGTTATTGAAGAAGCTAAAAGTGCATGAGCCAGCGAACTATACGAACTACCTCCGTATGAACGAAAATTGTTTTGAATATATATTGAACAAAATTCGCGACCGAATTGAAAAAGTGAATACGATAATGAGGGAGTCTGTTACTACAGAAGAAAAACTGGCTGTAACGCTGAGATATTTAGCTACTGGATATAGTTATGAAGATTTAAAGTTTTCTACTGCGATTTCTCCTCAACTATTGGGCAAAATTATTCCTGAAACGTGTACTGCTATATACGAGGAATGATCAAAGAAAGGATACTTAAAGGTAAATAAACACAATAAATTATATCTATTTATTTATTTATTTATTTTATTTATTATAGACATATTAAAGCACAGCTTAAAACTACTGCTTATTAAAATGCAAGAAATCGTTAAGACTTTGAAACTTTTGTGGTTCAGTTGTATGATGAAGTTGAAATGTACTGGTATTATTTATTGTTTAAAGATTAGTATATGTAGGAGTAACAACTGTATTTAAAGAATTATTATTTTTACAATATTGACCATTAATATTGGCTTGATATTGGTATGTATTAAACCCCTGACTTTGTTTAATAGAAACCGTCGTATCTTCATTGAGCTTATTTAATTTGGCATAATAAATAACATCTCTCATTAATTTCTCTGCAAAAATAAGTTGATCAGGGGAAAGGGACTTTAGATCAAATGCCATTTTTTTGCCCATAGCATCATATTTATCATCAACATGTGTAGGAAGATTATGATTGTTAGATAAATTGTAATTTGCCTAAGTTTTAGTTGCAATATTGAGAAATTCCTTTTCTTGGGGAATCTTCTTTCTTTTTGTAGTCAGACACGTCGAGGGAGTGCTGCTCATACGTGAAGTACTTGGAGACTGAATGTTTGATAAGTCTGTGTCTGATGAATCATTGATTTCTGTTAACTCTGCATTTTCTTCAGTGTCCTGAAATTAATTATAACTCGTTGATTTTGTTTTAGTTTCCAAAGAGCGAATGAAATGGAAATCAATAGCAATCGAATTTAAGGAAAAATGGAACTTTGATACATGCTGTGGTGTGCTAGACGGTAAACACATTAATATAATGAAGCCTCATAATAGTGGATCATACTATTATAATTATAAAGGCAAATTTAGCATCGTATTGTTAGCAGTTGTAAATGCAAATTACGAGTTCATAATGGTTTACACCGGTATTAATGGGGGTGTTGGTAAATCGGTTCCCGGCAGGTAGGAAATAAAAGGGTAGTTTGAAACATATGCTAATAATATGTACATTGGTTCCCAAACCCAAAAAGGTCGTTGGTATATTGGTTCCCCTTAACAAATTGAGGGTGTAATAAATTATATTGAGGGTGTGAAGGAATTGTATAGATATTGAAGTTTTAGTTTGCATTTTTGTTCTGTGGCTATCACTTGTGTTTAAAGTTGTGTTGTATTTTCGTCATGAATTTCGAAATAATTTCAAGTGAGCGAGGAAAACAGTTAATAGTTATTAAAAACTATAAATATGGTTTCTAAAAGCCCCTGAAAACTGGTGAGAAGCGATGGACTTGCACAAATAGAAAGTGCAAATCATTTGTCCTTACTTTGGGCGAAGGTGACAATAATATAACTATTACAAAACATATACAAGAACATTCCCATGATGCCGTTGTGGGGGAGTTAAACCGTCAAATGGTTAATACTGCCTGCAAACGAAAAGCTGTAGAGGACCTATCCGAAAAACTTGCGAAGATTATTTGCAGAGTGCTTCAAGAAAATCTGCCATCCACAATTGTTACATCTGACGCTGCTTGTGTCCGAAGAAACATCTATAATGCTCGTAGAAAAATGCAGCCAAGTTTACTGAAAAACATCCAGGAAACTTTTGACTTCCTTGACAAGGCAAACATCTAAGCTTGTAGGGGTGAACAGTTTTTACTTTGTAACAGTAGAATTGAAGAGATAGTGATATTTTCGTGTCAATCTAATATTCAGATGTTAGAAAAAGTGACACGTATTTATTTAATGGGTACGTTTAATTACTGCACACAATTTTTCTGTAAATTTTTTACTTTACATGATTATTGTAACGGGCATTATATTCCATTAATTTTTTCATTGTTACCGAATAAGCGAACAGAAACGACTAAAAATCTGTTCAACTTAATAATCAATATTTGTAAGGATAATAGTATTATATGAAGAATTTCGAAAATTGTTATTGATTTTGAGCAAGCCATCCATAAAGCAGTAGTGCAAATTTTTCCTTCAGTAGAAATAATCGGTTGTCGGTTTCAACTTGCCCAATCGTGGTATAGAAAAATTCAAGAAAACGGCCTTACACCCGAATATAGAAGCGAACATTCTGAAATTGGTAGATGGCTATGAATGACTTTTGGTCTTACATTTTTAAGTCCTCATGATGTTAGCGACTGCTTTGTTTTTGATTTACTTGCGATAGCACCAACAGACGAAAATGTTCAAAAGTATTCAGATTATTTAATAGATAATTATATAACACAAGATTCTCTCTTTCCACCTTACCTTTGGGCTAAGAACTCAGCTGAACTTACGCGCACTACTAATGCCTGTGAATCTTTTCACAAACATTTCAATGCGTCTTTTTATAAAACACATCCTAACATTTTTATTTTTTTGGAAACACAAAGAATTTCAAACTGAAAATTATGTAAAATTACATAGCGTCAATATTACGACTAAAATACATAATAGTAAAGTCAAGAACCGCCAAAAATGTATAGAAAAAATGATAGAATCTTATTCAAGAAAGGAAATTAGTCGACTACATTTTATTAAATGTGTTTCTTTTCACTGTGCTGTTACCTACTAAAGATTGAAATTATGAAAGTTATTTTTTTTTGTATTAGTTGCTATTTTTAATGTAGAACACTTTGTTGTTTGTTGTATAATAAACATATTTATAAAAATCCAACCGTGCTTTATTAGATAAATATCGGAAACCAATTTACACATAAAGGTCAG
>MU182893.1:194664-208275 GCA_016904865.1 Pissodes strobi | reverse complement strand
CAATTTACATGTACCCAATGGGGGTGTTGGTAAATTAATGGTCGGATTTCCGATGGAGGGGTTTTGCAAAAAACTACATTTTATGAAAAACTGATAAATGACAAATTACATCTACCGCGTCCTGAAACTCCCAGTGGAACACAATTTAGCTTGCCTTATACTTTTGTAGGAGATGAAGCTTTTCCGCTACTTGAAAACCTAATGAAGCCGTATGCTCAAAAAAACCTAACAAAGGAAGAAAGGATATTTAATTATAGATTAAGTAGAGCACGGAGAATCGTAGAAAATGCTTTTGGTATAATGGCTAGCCGGCTTCGTATATTCCATACGGATATTGCTATTGACATGGAAAAGGTTGATGCTTTAGTTTTAGCATGTTGTGCTCTTCATAACTTCCTTAGACGTAACTCATCTACAACTTATTCACCAAGATCTTCATATGACCAAGAAGATACGAAACTGGAGAAGTAATACCCGGAGAATGGCGACAAGATGAAAATCCTTTAACACCACTAAAACGTACTCCGAGAGCAGCAAAAAAATAAGAGATGAATACAAAATATACTTCAATACTAACGGCGCTGTAGCTTTCCAGGAAAAAAAGTGTGGTTTGACTCGAACTTATTATAACAAAGAGCAATAAAGTGTTTTGTGGATAAGTTAAAATACAGGATATTGGAACTTATTTGGGGTACTCTATGCCAATTCGATTACTTAACAAAAAAATTGTCGGTTGGTTTAAAACTCGGTTTATGCTTTGAAAAAAATCTTGAAATGTCCACAAGTGGTCCATTTCGCGTAAAATGCCACTTTTTTAAAAAATATGGAACAACATTTCTACATGATTATTTAAAAATAAATTAATATCCACATGTTTTACATACCTCGTTCTCTGTTTTTTCGGTGCCACTCTCGTCCTCTTCATCTATATTTGATTTGCCTTTTCGAGGCATTTCAGAATCTGCTATTAAACTTAATATATATCATAATACCATAGGGATGGGACGTAAATTTCATCAGTGCCACTCCCAGATCTAAGAGAGTTTATTACTTTTTTTAATTCTCGTCGAAAACTGCATCGCATGGTATGATTTTTTTTTAACTACAAAGTCCTTATTTGCATTTGGAAATCTGTCCTTACATTTTTTTACAAGTTCTTCATATGCTTGGTTTCTTATGTTTCTGTCTGAATACTCTTTAGCCTTTGTATTCCAAAGACACGTATGCAGATGATAAATGTTTATAAACTCTTCCCAAAATTGACGATCACTTTCCATCATGGAATTTTCACACACAATCAGACAAACAACAAACGAACCTCTATGACGCGGGAAAATAAATAAATATTTCTTTCGTCTTCGCATCGACGCAATTCTATACACGCTGAAACTTGCATCAGCATCACCGACTCGGCATCGTGGCTCGCCGACCAAATTGGGATTCCAGACTCTGCTTCGCTGCAAGCCGCAACTGATGCCAAATACGTGATTCAGTCAAACACACACTGCAACTTGCATCATGAAACATAAGAGTCGATGTCTGCATCGCAGCATACATCAAGGTGTGTGGGCCGCTTAACAGTCAACGCAGTAGACAAAAGAGACTGGAGTCAAGAGCGAGCACGCTCTGCGTCAGGCACTAGTACGCGAATTATAATTGCGAAGACTGGAAATTCCTTTTTTTAAACGGTTTATTATTAATATTTAACAGTACAAGAGCAAAGCTAGAAACAAAATGAATCTAAAAACTAACTATTCCTGTATGGTAGCCGCTTCTTATCGTGATGATACTAATGACGAGGCATAGTCCAGTTATCTCATGTTTGCGTAAATATGAGTCATCCGCCTCGAAAAACGCAAAGGGCAGCAAATAATACTATAAAGTATCAAGGCCGGCCTAGGTCCGTAACTCCTCCTCCCTTAGAGTTTTCAACGTCCTCGTTGATAATTTTCTAGAGCAGTTTCTTGGAAATAGATTCCTTGATTCTTTTCCTGTAAATTAGTATGTTAACAACACAAATTATCACAATAAGGCATACAATAAATGTGGATACAGAATAATGAGTTGTTTTGGATACAAAATCAGTATATTCGATTGGTTCAAATATATCGTCTTGGATCTTCACAGGCCCCTGTAAATGATACAATTTCAAATTATTTTTTTCCTAGTTTCTAACAATTGGAAATCTACATTTTCTAAATTTTCACTTATACAAGAATCAATATTCGAATATCTTTCTTTTTCTATAATTACTTCACAATGGCTTAAAATTAGGTTACAATTATTAACAATTTGTTTAAAAATTGTTTCGCAGTTTTCGATTACTTCCGTAGGATTATTTGTGCAATATAATAATTTGTTATTTTGCGTATCAAGATCAATACTATAATTATTATTTACTTGTTCATACGAACAATTTCTAATATAGCAAGAGTCAATTAATTGATTAATACAAAACCACTTATTATTTATATGATTACATTTTTCGTACCACGAATTGTCACAGTAATATTTACTAGGGGATATCAATATCAATTGTTTATCTGTGGGGATAGGGTACACAGTTTGTAATTTACACAAATCTTTCCTAAATAATGGTATCTTAACTACCAAAATTGCCTTGTTATTTGTTTGGATAAACGCGGCTTTGCATATTGACATTAACTCATAACTTTGGTCCAAGGGCCATAGTTGATTACGAGCATAATGGATTTTTAAAAAGTTTCAAATTTCCTTTAATTTGTTCTAAATCAAACAATTCAATACCTAATGTATTTGTAATAGCAAAAGTTATAGTGCGTAGAAGTTGAGTCAAATAAGGGTCAATAATGGTAATTTGCAATCGAATCATAAAATCCAAGAAATTAGAAATATTTCCTACAGCTTTTCGTAGAAATTGCGAATTATTATATATGTGTAATACATCGTTTTGTAATTTCTCAGACTTGCCCAGCAAAAGAACTTAATTCATTCAATTTATGCATCGTTTTTATTTGATTCATTCTGATATTATCAAAATGGTTATTTGTATCTTTTAGGTATACTTGATCTAAATTTCCGGTAAGGATTTTGACTGATGAACCTAAAAGGGTAATTAAACCTCTTCGTTTCCTCTGACTAATTTCGTTATGTGTTAATTTATGTAAATTGTTTAATGCGTTATTTAGTTGCTTATATTATGAATAACTTAGTTGAAATTGTAAATTTTCATTATTAGGGTATAACGTGTTTAATTGATTTTTTATAATTAGATGATTCGTTAATAGATGAGTTAACGTACTTTGAATGGTTGAGAGATTAAATGAAATGTACGTTTTATGGTATGTTTCTGAAACTAAAGTATTGCCGCCATTTTCTATGTAATATCCATTATTTGGAATTGGCAGTACCTGCAGCGCCTTGACATTCGTCAGTGTCGCGAATCTGCAAAGAAATGAGATTTTTTCTGAGTCTTTTTATTTTTCTCAAGTGAACTTTTGTTTTTATGTTGGATTTTAATTTTCCTTGTATGGCATTGTTTTTTAGTTACTTTAATTGGGATATATTTAGGTAAAGCTTTGTTTCGCCTGCCACTTTTCTTATAAATGAACTGCTGGCCATTTGCTTTCGAGCAACAAAAATTTCGCCTAAATTTAAAACTAAATATGTTCTTAACCAGACATGATATCGATCTCTGGTTTTTAATGGTTAATAGATTTGTCCCTTAAGAGAAAATTTCCAATGTTGAATTTTTTTCAACTGTCAAAAATTTTTATATACAGGGTGTCATAGAAGGCGATGATTTTTGCTCCAATTTCAATAGCATGTAACTTTCGTGATAATTTTTTTAAATTTTGTCAATTGAATCACTGGTCCATAGCAAAGAAAGTGGTCTGTCAATTTTTTGATATCTGCTATATTTTAAGAGATACAGTTTTTTTTTGTAAAACCTTGTTTTTTCAACTTTTTGGTAGTTAGACCACACTGTGCGTTGTATCGTGCAAACTTTGTAAGTGATTATTATACCTTACGAGAAGCTTGTTTATGTTCAGTAAAAAAATTGTACCTAAATGTTGTGATGTGCAGTTGCGTACTTATAATCACTATATGTCTATGGTTTATGAGTATCTCACAATTTTTCATTATTGTTTTGTATTGGAAACTACACGCTCGCAAAATCAAACACATCAAACTAGTGATATTTAATTTTTAGGGTTTTCAAAAGAAGTTTAATTTTAGGAATAGTGGTATATTAGAAATAAATAAATAAAATTTTTCCAAAAATTTATTTAAAAATTTATAATTTTTAAAAATTTTTTTTAGACACACTGTAAAATATACATGTAGATACAGTGCAATATTAAAAAATAAAAAATAAAGATAAGACTTGCTTAATCTAGAGGCAAGTACTTTCCAATACAAAACAATCGGGAAAAATTGTGAGATGCTAATAAACCATAGTATAAGTGATTATAAGTACGCCACTGCACATAACAATATTTAGGTACAATTTTTAAACTGAACATAAAAAAGCTTTTCGTAAGGTATAATGATAATCATTTATAAAATTTGCACGATATAACGCACAGTGGGGTCTAGCTACCAAAAAGTTGAAAAATCCAAGGTTTTACAAAAAAATCAATATCTCTTAAAATACAGCAGATATCAAAAATTTTGCAAACTACTTTCTTTGCTATGGACCAGTGATTCAATTGACGTGTAGTGACAAAATTTAAAAAAATTATTGTGAAAGCTACATGCTATTGAAATTGGAGCAAAAATCACCGCCTTCTTTCACACCCTGTATATAATATTTTTTGAAAGTTTAAAAAAATCCAACATTGGAAAGTTTTTTCTAAGGGATAAGTCTATTAATCATTAAAAACCGTAGGTCGATATCATGTCTGGTTAAGAAAATATTTAGTTTTAAATTTAGGCAAAATTTTCCTTGCTCGAAAGCAAATGGCCAGCAGTTTAGTTTGGTCAGTAGAAATCGGAGGTATAAGATCAGCTTTTTTATTTTGCTTCTCTGTTCTTGATTTTTGATTTTCATATGATTTCTCGAAAACCTGTTGGAGAAAAGGTTTCGTTTCTTGTTTCCGCTTTTCATTGTATCTTTCGAATATAGTTAAATCGTTATTAATATTAGGCTCATGATAATAAGGCCCATAGAGTAAATTAAAAGGGGAGAAACCCGTGGTGGAATGGATACTTTGATTATAAATGAGAATACAAGATATCATTAAATTATCTATGGTTTCTTCGGGGTCTTTTTGTTTTAAAATTTTTAGTTTTTCTAATAATGTGGAATGGAGCCTTTCAACAGGGCTGTTCGACGTCGAATTATTAGGTGTGGTGTAATGTAAGTCTATACAATATAATTGACAGAATTCCTTAAAATAGTTATTTTTGTTACAAGTACCTAAAATGAAGTTTTTCAGGAAGAATCATTGCTAACAATTATTGTTAGGAATAGAGTTTGTGAGAACTGAAATATATCAATGTGAACGGTTTTAAAAGGTTTTTCCGCCAGAAGTGGACCTTCGTAAGGAACTTTATACGGATTTATTTCATACTTATTTTGTAAACAAAGTTCGCATTGATTTATTATTAACGTTATATGGTGTCTTAGTTTAGGCCAGTAATATTTTTCATTAAGGTCGTTATAAGTTTCACTTATTCCGTTATGATTATACTGATGACAAGTTTCAATTAGTATCTCTTTTTGCATTTGAGGATCGGTAATGTCCTGTACATATTTATATGATATGCAAAGTTTTACATTATTCGACAAATGTGTTTTTATTAAATTTTTAAAGATACCTTCGAGTTATGTGCTTTTACCAAATACCGTGGTTAGAGTGTTGTTGTTTAAAAGTTCCTTTATTACCGTAATTAAACAGCCATTTTCCTTTCCTCTGGGGATTTGTACAAATGTATGAAACTTGTTAAACGGTTTTGTGCTGAATTTTTTATATGATTTTCCGTAAGCGAGGATCAGTCTTCTTGCAGCATAGTTTACAGGCAGCTCAGAGATTGGCAATAATTTCCATCCGGTTCTTTGTTCGAATGTAAGGATGCTTCCGACGAATTATCATTAACTCGATGATCTTGTGATTCGTCATTATTACTATTCGATATTTCGAAGTCCTGTAAATCAGCAATGCCATCTGATGCGTTTGGAACAATTGATTCACTTTCGTTGACATTTATTTCAACTCGGGATAAAGCGTCAGCAACGAAATTTTCTTTTCCCTTTTTGTATTTTATTTCGAAGTTGAATTCTTCGAGCTTTAATCTCCATCTTATTAATCTGGAGTTAGGTTCCTTAATTTTTGATAACCAGACTAATGGATTGTGGCCAGTTTCAATTAGAAATTTCTTGCCATATAGATAAGGCCTGAAATGTTTTGTTGAACCTAGAATGGCTAATAACTCCTTCTCAATGGTCGAATAATTCTTCTCAGCGGAGTTTAAAGTACGGGAATAATAGGCTATAGGGTGGTCGTTTTGTGATAAGACACTACCTAACACATACTTTGAAGCATCCGTTGTTAACTTAAAAGGTTTCTCAAAATCGGGATAGACTAATATTGGTGAGTTTGAAATTATCTCCTTGCATTTATTAAAAGCCTCAATATATTCTATATTGTCAGGTTTAACTACAGTACCCTTTCTTAAACATCTATTTATTGGAAAAGTTATCTGCAGAGTTCTTTATAAATCTTCTGTAGTATCCTACAAGTACTAAAAAGGCTTTAGTTTCCTTTTGTGTCTTCGGTGTGGGATAATTTTGAATAGCCGATATTTTCGAGGGGTTTGGCTTGATTCCCTCAGGCGTGATCACATGTCCTAAGAAGGCAACTTCCTTAGAGAGAAACTCTGAATTACTAACCTCACGGAATTTTTTGAAGATTATTCTTATGTGATCTAGGTGTTTAGTTAGGGATTTGGAGAAAATAACTACGTCGTCCGTAATCACATAGTATTTCGTCCATCATACGCTGGAACGTAGCCGGAGCATTTTTTAAGCCAAACGGCATTCTTAGGTACTCAAAATGACCGTTGTTTACTGTGAAGGCCGTCTTTTCGATTGAGTCAGGATTCATACCGATTTGATGAAATCCTTGGGCAAGATCTAATGTAGTGAAGTACGTAAATGTTTCTAAACTATCCAGGATTTCCTCTATCCTAGGTAATGGATACTTTTATTCTACAGTATGCTTATTAAGTTTCATGTAGTCTATTACCATTCTATATTTTATCTTCCCTGAGGCATCTGCCTTTTTTCGAACGATCCAAACGGGGGCTAAATACGGGGATATAGATGGTCTTATTATTTCATTGTCCAACAGTTTTTGGATTTGATTTTGGATTTCTGTCCTCATTGAAGGTGGATGTCTAAAGGACTTGGAATAAATTGGGTCATCACTAGTTGTTCTTATTATATGTTTAGTCATGTTGGTAAGCGTTAAATTACGATCTTCGTTATACATAATATCATGGAACTGATAACATAAACTTTTTATTTTCGATTTTTCCATGTCATTAAGATGGTTAAGGCGTAATTGCGAGTTTAAATCAAAACGTTCGGTTTTTTCTTTTGGGTGAACAATTTCGAATTCGGTTTCCGGGATTACTCTTATTCTTTCGGTAAAATTTATTTGTACATTCGGGAAGGGATTAGGAATATCACATGTTCCGTTTTCAATATTAATTAAAGTGTCAGGAATAGTGTAATTATTTACTTGAAAAGATGGTAAAAGTGCTATTCCTTCTTTTTGTGATACAGGAATTTTTAATTTTTTTCTATTAGTGAAAACTGGTTGAATGATTTCATTATAGATGAGTGAAAAAGGTATAATTTGGTTTTTTAATGTGTGGGTGTCATAATTTATTATTGGTTTCATTTCGAGTAGGGCTTTCGTACCTATCAAGGCATCATAGTAATTATGCCAACCAACAACTCTAAATTTAATTTTATTATTAATACCTAATTCCTGAAAAATAGGCAAAATTAAATCATTATTTTCTTGAAACCGTTGTTTACAACTTGTGATTTCAAAGGGTTCAAAATACATGTTTTCCGGGAACATTTGTGCAATTTCAGGATTTATTATGGAGTCGCTTGCTCCGGAGTATATTAGAATGGTTAATTGGGATTTTCGGAGGTAAATGTATGGTCGTTCTGTTTGTAGCATTATGTTGATAAAGTCAAGTTCTGGGATAAGGCTAAGTTCGAAAAAATTTCGGACGTTTCGTTTTGTGTATTAAAATCAAAAGTTTCTGGAACTGTCAAAAGTTTGGATCATTTGTGTGATCATAGTCGTCGAATTCTTCTTGGGTATCAGGAGAGTCGGTACATTCAACATTCGTTAGTTCTTGAAAGGCAAACTTTTGATGTGGTCCAGCTTGCTGAAAGGTATTATTATATCTTTGTGTAGGAGGTCCTTGGAGAAAATCAGGACGATAGGTTCTCATAGATACAGTTCCTGTAGTGTTGAATTTGTCAATGGGTTTGTCGGGTATTGGTGCATTGACTGATGAGGTTTTGAGAATACTTTGTTTCTCTGAAATGCGAAAACATTTTGTCTTGTTTGCCTAAATGCTGGAATGTTAGTTGGGAATTTTTGCTGTACTGGTCTGGGTTGTATATAAATCGGTTGACTAGGGAAGGATTTAGACAAAGACGAAAACGTTCTACTTTGACTTTGGTTAGTGTTATTAGTGTTATGTTTTTGGATAGGCATGCGTTGTTGTATATTTTGCCTGTTTAACTGATTTCTTAGAGACACTACTTGGGAATCAACGATATTATAATTTGAAATACACGCAATAGCATCGTCCAATGTTTTAGGATCTGACGTTAAAACGTATGACTTTAAAATATCTGGTGAATTACTAATAAGTGTGGCCGTTTTCTCGGTTTGTGAACGAATTGTTTCCTAACGTTTTCATTAGGTTCTTCCGATTGGATTTTCACAAAAATTCTTTGGATAAATTGTTTTAACCTAACAATGAGACTTTCATTCCTTGTTTTGTTAAAATAATTCAGTTCATGCAATAAAACAACATAGCTAATTGAATCGCCGAATTTTTCCCTTAAAGCCAATTTTAAGTTTTCTCATGTTGTAACATCAGAACGATAGTAAAGGAGATTATGAGCTTCCCCCGTAAGTTTAGATTTAATTGATGCAAATACATATTTTTTCTGTATCTCTGAGGTATTAAAAATGGCTGTGTAAAAATCATCAATATTAAGAATAAAATGTTCCAGGTGATCTGGGTTACCGTCAAAAGTTGGTAAAAGTTTAGCTAATGATACTACGTTCATGTTGTGAGATGTAATTGATAAATTTTCTAGCAAACTACTTAAGTGATCGATATGTGATTGCGGTTCTTGCAAGCTTAGTATGGAACTGTTATGTTTTAAGAAATTAATAGAGCGTTTTTGCCGATCTGACATAAAAGGCAATTTTGATTGTTACTTACACCAATAGGATCAAGGAGATGTCCATAGAGATTCACTGTTGTACTGGTAACACCGATTTATTATTACATTCAATTATATTTCTTAACAAATATTGAATATAAAACCTGACAAAATTTTTATTTTTTTAGATGGCTCCTCCGTGACCTTAACTAATTTTCTTTCCTATTCGTCTATACTAACAGGGTAAGATCTTTCGAGGTATGGCATTGGCTGTTAAACGTTTTATCTTGGTTCCCTCCAAAATGAATTTGCCCTCAAAATGATTTTCACACAATTTATTGTTGGGATGTTGATTTTGGGCAATAAATCTCTTCTGTGGCAAGCTTCTACCCACAATCTTGCACTGAAAATAAAATCGAAGCATATTACACTTATTTATATGTTAAATCATTGTTTTTTCGTAATTTTTATAGCATTCCTAAAATGTATTCTTTAAATACATTTTAGGAATGCTATATGCATTGAAAGTTTTAAATACCTATAGAGGCTACTACAGTTTTATTAATAATACCTTACTTACCTGTTTTTCTCTATTTTGCGCCATTGGTAATAAATAGAAAAAAAATGGGCGAGTCTGCTAGTACTCGAGACACTGATGTGTAAACATATCCTATGACGACATCGGTTGTAAAAAAATGACAACAGCACGTTGTGTTCCCAAGCGGTCACCCATCCAAGTACTAACCACTCCCGACGTTGCTTAACTTCAGTGATCGGACGAGAACTACTTACTTTTTACTTTTAACATACATTTATTATATTCACAAAATTTTACAGATCACTGCTATAATACAACACACAAACACATAATATTCGTTACCATCCCTTCACTGCCAAGCAGGGCAGGACGGCATATTTAACCTACTGAAATAGGGGGCTAGTGTTGGCCCTTTGTATTTACAGCACCACGACAAAAGAGGGGACTTTTAGTTCTCTGTCTCCCTGGCCAGTAGCCATTATACAGAGATTTTTGGACTTCGGCCTTAGTGTCCCATTAAGGGTGTTTGTGGGTTTAAAAAATTCTGAAGGAGTTAGGTCATGCCGCATCACCGACGGTGCGTCGCAGAACTCGAGGGTTTAATACGCGAAATGTGTGGAAACGGTGCTTTCAGTAGCAGCCCATCTCGCCCCACGCAATGGGGGGAAGTGTGCTGCCAGTGGCAGCACGTGAATGAACTCGTGGGTTAAAAATATTTGTTTATTGAGGGCCTACATCCCAGAAAGTACCACATTTTACGTCATAACAGTGTATTTTAATTGTGATACTTTCGAAGGTGCATACCCTCGATTAAAGGAAAGGTTTCTGGATAGTTAGGGGGATTATAATGAACGGAATTCTAGGGATTTGAAAAAAGACAAAATACTTATTCGATGGTTATTATATTAGGATTGTTGTGAGTCTGGTGCCTGTGTTAAGCCGTGTACAACGTAGACCAATGCCAATGACACATGTGCTGTCGTTGGCGTTGAAATTGGAAAGCGTTGGGAAGGATTTGAGAACATCGTCCATACCGAATTTTTAGTGTTGCATTGCAGACCGTTGGTCGCGGTTCGGTGGTTTTTTAATTTTTTTGGAATGTCATAGAGCGAAAGTGATGATGATTTATTGTGTGCAAGTGCAGGATTTCTCGTTATACATAATTTACTCAACAAAAAAAATCACAGATCTTGCATCTTACGCAAGTATCATAGGCGTATTGAAAATAAGTATTACACTTAGAAATGTGGAAATTTTACTGTTTTGTTTTTCCGGGTTGCCAATGTTCTATCTACCGATTCACCATTATTTATAAATAATCACAAATTGCAGAGAAATACCTTGCATATTAACTATTAGTCAAGTAAAGCTTCATAGCATTACTTTAAGCATTAAATTCGGTTTTAATCCATTGAGTGCGCCATATTTAAACAGCCATTAGTAATACCAGCGCAAATTTATTAATAAATAATATTAAACTCTTGTGTCAGTGCACTTACCTGTTTGTCCCTATATTCTTTGTTCACGAAATGTTTAAATCTTGAATCGGCTATGAAATATTGTTTTGGATTGGTATACAGCACTATACAGCATACTGTATAGTGAATCCATAAGTGTAAGAAACGATCAGTTGAATATGTGGCGGAAACTGAAGGTGCAGTGAACACCAACAAAAAATAATACCGAACCTATATAGCTTCGTATTATTTTGGGGAGATAATAAAAAAGAAACATAAAAACATATTATGTACTTTTATTTATTTTGGGGATATAAAAAAAAACGCAAAAATACGAAAAATCCGAGCATAAATCAATTTACATATGTATGATAATTATTGAGTTGATACCATAAAATAACACGATAAAACTTAACCATGCATACCTATATGAATATCACATAAGTTTATAGAATGTAACACCTAATTAATTACCCTTTCTAAAAAAATACAACCTCACATGCGGTTTATTGCTTCTCTGCACCCGTGACCTACTGTCGTCGACCCAATTCCTTAATCCTTAAATTTAGTTCTTATTCCTTGATTCTTAATTTTCACAATGCTAAATGAATTGAACTTTTTAAGAATTAGCGATTAACAAATAAATTAAGGATTGAGGCATAGGATACCCCTGCTCTTAAATTTAAATATAGAAAGAAAGATAAGCACAATGGCTTTCCTACCTTCTGGCTTCCTCAAAATCAAAAAATTCTGCCATTTTCAAGCACACCACTCACAGTAATCGACGTTGTTCGTTGTCACAATTCACACTCCGTGGTCACAAGCTGTGCCGTCCCTGGTGCTTCCCAATACCGTTGAATGTTAAATAACGTAAAACGTAACGAATTAACAACTAACGCAGTGTTGTTGGACCTCTTTGTATTTAATAACCATATCTGAAAAATGAGTATTCATCCGGAATAATAATATTTAGACTAAATAAATATCCTGTTAACGCCGGCGCCGCTTACAGCTGTGGTTTTTGGGAGATCGTTGGCTTTGACCTACCGCAGACGATGAATAACAATATTAATTTATACTCTGTTCAAATACCTACATACTAATAAATAAATAAATAAATAAATAAATAAGTGTTTATTTCCAACGGTCACCCACTTACAGGAAATGTAGAAAAAAAATAATACAATCAATAAATGAAATATACATGCATAATATAGAATTAAAAAAAGTAGTAAATTAAAGTAATACTAATGATATAGGTTTCAAGTTTAGAGTTTAAACTGATTTAAAACAAAACAAACAAAAAAATCCTCATATATCCCTATACCACATAATCAAACATCAAATAGCTAGTATTAGATAAGTACATAACTACCCAATACATTTGAAAGACCTACTCAAATAAGGTAAAAAAACACCAACTTATCGATTACACACCCTCAGGACAGAAGACAGCGAGTCAACAAAAAGGTCTATATTATGATTACACAGGGTATTAAATAAGTCACATATGTAGAAAATCGGAGCTCTCTTGAAAATATTATTCAGTGCCCTGTTACAGAGAAAGGTGCGAAAATTTCTGGAGTTTATCCTTGGAACAATATACCAAATTTGATTTACAAGAGTAACGCAGTCGATTTTATTGTTTACCAGGTTGTATAAAAAAGTTATAGCTGCAGCCACACGACGGTCGACTAAGGTTCTCATATGAAACCGTGCTAGCATAAGATTTTGACTAGTACCTCTAGCTGGATAGACGCCATCATGTTTACAGATTAAATATTTCAGAAACTTGCGTTGTATCGATTCAACGGTATTGATTTCGGTTTCATATAATGGATGCCATATAAGTGACGCATATTCGAGTCTTGAGCGTACAAAAGAATAATATAATAACAGTACTACCCCACTATCATTAAAATTGCGACAGTTTCTAATAATGAAACCCAAAGACCTGGATGATGACAGTACTATGTTCTGAATGTGGCTTTTAAAATTAAAATGTTCATCAAACGTCACACCCAAGTCTTTGATTTCATGGCATCTTGTCAAAGGCAAATTCTGAATTTGGTAATCAAACTGAACAGAGGCTTTATTTCTACAATAGGATACTATGAAACATTTTGAGACATTGAGAAAAAGTCTGTTATTTTGACACCATTGATACTATTCAATTCTCTTTGAAGAAGTTGACAGTCAGTTAT
>MU182893.1:155171-179664 GCA_016904865.1 Pissodes strobi | reverse complement strand
TTCTTCTTAGTTATGCACTTGTTTTTAATTCAACCCACATTGGTGAGTCGTTTAAAATATAGATTAGTTTGTTAGGTAGACTAACGAAATAATTTATAAATTGTAGATTGTCCTGAAGATGAAATAAAATAAATTTCGAAAGCTTGACAGAACAATAAAGGGTGTTCCTTTAATTTAGGCCTAAAAAATAAACCAGACTGCATCCCCAAGAAAACCTACGTTTTATATATATATTACTAATAATGTTGCGTCCTTTCAAATTCCATCCTTATTGCGTCATCGTGAAAACGGCGTCGGAGTGTAAAATTCAAAGCGTATATTGTCTTGCCACTTTTTTTAGCTAATCCGTCGTTATTTCATTACAATTGGGCGATATTTGTATATACTTCGAAAATTCTATATTTCATATCTTACTGCGTCCCACCAAACTTAGTACGCTGCTAAGTCCTCATTTAAGGGTATTGTACATTGCTGCGTCCAACAGTGTTGCCAAACTTAAAAACTTTCTGAGTGGTTTGTATTGGCAAACATATGAAAATGCGAAGGAGAAGTTGGGCAGAGAGAGAAAGATAACGGTCAGGTTGCTTTGTATGGATTTAAACGTTCATAGCAAACAATAAATAAATTATTTATATTATTTCAATACGAATATTATTTAGTATTTTTTTAATTTAAAATCCAAGAGCGCAATATGATGGTTTAATAATATTTAAATTATCTTACTTGAATTGAAATATTATACAGGGCATCCCATAATTAATGGTACACAGGAAAATCGCAGATTATTTACGCAAAATATTAGGATGTAACTAAACTTACTGATATATAAGTTGATATGGTCCAGTGAAGAAAGAAAGAAAACATGATGCGTAGCTTCCGTCTTTATTTATTATCAAACAAAAAAAAAGAAATACACTGTTCAAAGAAATAATCCAAAAAATGTTGATTTGATTTATACGAATTTAAGTCATATATATGATAACACATGGGTAAAGAACCACTGGTTCAACTGTAATAACCGAGATACAGGGTGACAAGGGTTTGAGTTAATTTAATAATTTTTTTTGAATCACTACTCGATACCAATTAAATAACCCAGGAAATGTCTGCTTTTCTGTTATTGACGAAAATCTCTCAAACGATTAGGAAATAATAGATTAAACATTTAGACTCAGGCATAATATTTTGTTCTAAAGCGGAGTTTTATCCACAATACCGAAGCAGAATTATTGCACTCGACGCGCGTTTCTTTAACCATGTTAGCATCATCAGTAGATGATTAAAACTAAACTTAAAATATATCTAACTCTCTTTTATACTAACTGTTTGCTTAATCAAGCGGAACGAAAGGAACCAGTCCTGGAATCCCACTAGTCACGCTCGATCAACCAATACAATGAACTATACGGAATAGGCCCTCTATCTCGTGATGATGCTAACATGGTTAGCGAAACGCGCGTCGAGTGCAATAATTCTGTTTCGGTATTGTGGATAAAACTCCGTTTTAGTGCATTTTGCCGAAGTTTCCAAACCCGAACATAGATAATATTTTGTAGCATTTGTAAAAATATTTTTATAAATTAATTAAGCACGGCTGTTAATTATTGAAAAAAATTAACAGATAAGCCAATGCTTTTGTATTGCTAACTCACCACCTATTAACTTCTTATCAAATATTTGATGTCCAATAACTTCTATAGGAAACAGATGCAAACGTGTTAATGGCATTCATTTATGTTTTAAAATACAAAATAATTTAAGTTCATTCTTTTCTCAGGAAATACTCTATTAGAACGATAATAGAACGAGTAATATTTGATTAGACATAATGAAGACAGTATGTATGAATTACCCCTTATACTGTGTCATCACTAAATTGTTGACAATATTGTATATAAAAAAAACGTAGAATATTAAAAAAAATAATTTATTACTAATATTTTTTTAATATGAAACTTGTCAAAATCGACAACTCGCACAAAATATGTGTATCCAACAAAATGCAGTTAACCTATATAATACAAGTTGTCACGAAATTTTAAGTTCGAACTATCCAACTAAAAACTCATAAAAACGCTTCGTTTTCGAGATACCGCTGTTTAATGTTTTATTTTAGTTTAAAAGGTTTATTTTTCGTTTCCCAATTAATAAAATGAATAGAATATTTTCTTGACAGCACTGAGCGAACAAGTAATGCAATAAATACTCCTCATGCCAAATACGTTTAGTTTTGAGAAAATGATAATAAGTTGTGTAGTAAATTTTTCCAATTAAAAAATTGTCCATTTAAAAAGTAAAACATTAAATAGCCAGTATTTAGAAAACAGAGCATCTGAGAATCTTAAGTTATTATATTAAATTTCCTCAACATCTTTAGGTAATATCCCATATTTCTAAATAAAGGTAGCTATACAAACTGTTAAACACGAAAACTTAAAATGCACACATATTGCTAAGCACGTCATAAAGGGCTATGGAACTTAACTCTCTGAGCTATGGAATAAAAAAATAGCTCTATAGGCTACGGAATAAACAAACAGCTTATGGGCAACACTGGGAATGTCAAAAGGGTGTTGTTAAAAAGCTTTAATATTAAACGAAATGAGATATTTTCAAATTTAAAGTAAGCTTTGGCATTTAAATAGTTTTAGCGATGCGAAAAAAAGCAAAGAACAATCAACAAGTTTTTTTCATGCGGTATTCATTTTGAATAAATACCTGAATTTTGGTCCATTTTTTATTATGCAAAAGATTTGGATGCAACAGTTTAAGTTCTTCACATTCTTGCCTTTTTGGAGGTTTGCAACTCTCAATATGATTTTTGAAAAACTCTTTAGTTATTTGTTTTTGCTTTTCAGTCCACGCTACTAATACCCGGGGTTGTTTTTTGAGAAAACTAACGGAATCGTTATTGCCGAAACCTGAATTAATAGATAGATTTTCCTCTGCAGGTACAATATTATTATCAAGACTCATCTTCGTATGCTTCTTTGTCACTTTCTTCACTTTCTACATCGTCATTTAATAAGTTCTCTTCCAAATCAATTTCTGTCTCATCCAAAGTTTTCCCCTTAAAGTCACCGAATCCTCCTTTTTCCATTACAAGCGAAAGCTTAGATATTTTTACGGTTTGATATATGTCATCGGGAAGTCTGTAGGATCCCCGATGCACACCTGGTGTATGCCCCATAAAAGTGGCTAGCTGCTCAATTTCTCCATCAGATAAGGTGAAAAGTTGTGTGAGAGTCGCCAGGTGCTTGCGGAGCCGTGTTGAGGTAATAGCAGCGGGATTTTTGGCTCCACAGCATTTAGCGTATTTGCTTAATACCTTATAACCTATAATATGCTGAGTTGAATTTGCCCTGGCAAACAGATATGGGTTTGCTTCAGGCACAAATTTTTTCCTAATGTCGAGAAGGAAGTTAAGATTATTTTGGGCATCTTTACTAAATAAAACTGGCACACCTCTCCCTCTCTTACCCCTAATTACCACTCTCTCGAAATATTTAAGCAATATTTCTTCTGTAGGATTGACAATTTGTTGAAATTCTTGGTATTCTTGCCTTGCAGAATTATTTAAGTACGAATGCAAATACATTCTTTGTAATTCCCCGAATCTCTTTCTATTTAATAAAATGAGACGGCAATGCACAGAATCCACTCTCTCTCTCTCACTCTCTCTCAGCCTTGGTCTATCCACTGGATATAGGCCTCTCTCATATTGGACCATCTTTCTCTGTTTTGGGCGACCTGGTACCAGTTGAGTCCAGCGAATTTCTTCAGGTCGTCGTACCATCTTTGCTGCGGTCTTCCCGCATTTCGCCTTTCGCCCCAGGGTCTCCACCTCGTAGTATATCCACTCCAGTTCTCCGTGTGCCTCGCGACGCGTCCCGCCCACTGCCACTTAAATGAACTAACTCTAGGTATTATGTCGGTCACTTGTGTTTTCTGCCTTATCCACTCATTGGTTTTGTGGTCACTTAGTGATATTCTCAATAACTTGCGTTCGATGGCCCTCTGATGTACTCTTAGTTTGTTAATCGTTTTTTTGGTCATGACCCATGTTTCGGAGCCGTATGTTACTATTGGGTGAATGCATTCGTTGTAAATTTTTGCCTTCATTTCCATGGGGATTTTCGTATTTAGGATGTGTTTCAATTTACCGTAGGCCGCCCAGCCTAGTTTGATTCTTCTGTCAATTTCTAGGTCTTGATATTGTTTGTCGAAGGAGATTATTTGGCCTAGGTATATGTACGATTCGACTTTTTCAATTGTTTGTCCGTGAATTGTGATTGTTGTTCGTTCTATTGTTACATTTGTCATGTACTTTGTTTTTGTACTGTTCATTTCTAGTCCTACTTTTCCCGATTCTTCTTGTAGTTGTTCAAGCATCTCTAGGAGTTCTTCTCAGAATCCACTAGTTTATTAAAAATAGCAACATCGTTATGATTTTTCAGCCTTAATACAGCATCATTACCCATCTTGTGTAGAAACTCTTTAAATAGCTTTAATCGAATTTCCAGTTCGATTCAAAAAGTAAAATAAGTGTTTTTAGTTCAGCTTCTGCTTTAGCGCTAGACACAGTTAAGTAAGGTGTATGTTTTCTGTAAGCACACGAAATGGCTAGGTCACAACATTGCTTCAGCAATGTTGCAATATTCATTGCGAAAGTTGGCGAGGCATAAAAGTCTTTATCTGCTTGATAACCCGACAAACGTTTTGTTGCTTCTACGAAATAGTCAAAATTTTCTGGTTTTAAGGCGGAAAACATATCAGTGATACTTGGAACAAGTTTTTTTAATTCAATTAGAAGTTTTGAAAGTTCTCTCATCTTTCGAGACGTTACTGGAACGAAATGCTTTTCCCTATGTGTATTCAAATATCGTGCACCAAATGCGCAAATCAATACATCGTTTTGAGTTTCAAGAGACATTTTGTCAGCTCTCATATGTGGAAACACTTCGTCATTCAATCGTCTGTCTACCTTTAAATTGGTTACCATACGTGCTTGACCTGCAGCCTGGGCACTGCCTTCAGAATTTTGATTGCAGGTTTTTCTATGTCTGTGTAATAATTTACTCGAAAAAAAATCCTAAGCAGTTGTCGCAGGGGAGCAGTTTCCGATCAGAAACGTATGTTTGTCTTACAGCTTTACAAACTCCTTGTTTGCTACCCAGAAAGTTTCCTTTCCTTCTTAGGTCATTAAACAACTTTCTTCTTTCTCGACTCTTCACAGGCAAAGCCAAAATCTTTGCCACTGAATGTTCCATATTATGATTTCTTTTGATATGCCTTGCGAAATTTTGTATGCTAATTTCACAAAAGTAACAAAAATCGGGCTTCCTTTTATAGCTCTTTTTTATGTTTAACGGTTTATTATCCAAAAGGTTTACAGGTGATAGAATCTCGTTCTCTGATGAACGTCGACTGAAGCTACTGTTTTGCATTCTCGGTTATTGTCAGTGGTGTCTTCGTTTTTAAGGATATCAGCTCTCACCATTTTGGGTGTTTCTTTGCTTTCAAATTGTTGCTTTACATTTTCATTATAAATATCAAAGCCAACCTAAAATAAATTACTTACATAAATAATTTTGTATAATATAAATGTATTATTCGGTTAAAGTTACCATTTTGTATTCTTCTTTATTATCAGACAAATAGAAGGCAGTCTTCATTTTTTAAGGTATGCAATTTAAGTTTTCTTTTCCTTCTAATTTTTTGTTTCTTATTTCTATTATAAATATCAATTTCATCCTAAAATAAAAAACAGACAATTATACATATAACATAATATAATGAAATGCAGTTCTTTCTATTTACACTCTAATATACTTTTAACAAAGAATATGATGCGTTTCGCTACATTATAGCTTCCCCAGATGTTTATACGTAGTACTGAATTCTAAACTACAGTTATTTTTGATGACCAAATAGTTACACTAAACTTTTAAAAATAAGATATAAAGCACCAGGGTATTGTACCTATCTCTTTATTCATAAACAATTTTTAGTGATAGATTGCTTATTATTATCTGCCATAGTTTAAAACAAAGTGGGGTAAACATGTGATGAAGCTATAACGTAGTGAATCGTGTTTTGTTTTCTGTAAAAAGTTTAATAAAGTACAAATAAATTACAAATAAATAAAACTGAATTTTCACCAAGCAAAGCACACCACAATTCAATAATTATGTATAACTTATATTTACATCGTCACTGCTGCAACTGGGATGATATAGCTCATCATTGCTATCTGATGAAATATTAAATGGATCATCTGGAGTGGGCGGATACATTTTATCAAATTAATTTTTGTCAATGTATTTTTCAGCATAAATTTCCTGCAATAAATAAATTTCGTTGGGGTTTGGAACCTTCGGCAACATGCACTAAAACAGAGTTTTATCCACAATACCGAAACAGATTTTTTGCACTCGACGCGCGTTTCGCTAACCATGTTAGCATCATCAGGAGATGATTAAAACTAAGAATTATATAAATATTTATGAGAAGTAAGTAATAGAAACGTGTAAACGAAAATAAAAAAGCAAAAATTCAAAATATATGTTCCTAGGGATGGAGCAAATAGAAATTAAGTAGCAGAAAGAGAAAAGAAACATATGCAGTGGTATTCAGTTCTTCCGAAAAAGTAAAAAATGTTTTATTTGCAAACTAATATTTTATATCATTTATAGAGGACGGTTTAAATAAATGAAAGTGAAATATAGCCACAAATCAAAGTAAATCGATAGGTTGAGACAACAAATTTTATATAAAACATGGAAAAATTATAGACTACTTGTCAACAACAGGTAAAGCTGATTGTTACTGGGAACCATCCTAGTCACTTTCCGTTGCCGTAGGTGTAAAATTTGAAAAATGTGTATTTTTTGGTATTTGGGATTTCGTATCTCCGAGACGGTGAACGGTGGAAAGTTGAAATTTAGGGAGTTTTAGAGGACATTTGGGTCTATCCGTGGACAAAATGGCCCCCCTTTTTTTGATTTCCAGTTTCTAGCGGCCAAAAGTCGACCTACTTTTGCGATTCCGTTGAAAACTACAACTTTCCAGGTTTTTTTCTTTCGATAAATTAATTTATTTTGGTTAATTTTTCGTGAGCTTCAGAATCCTCTTCAAACTGGGCTCGATCGGTCGTTGGGAAGTGGGTCAAATCCCCAATTTTTGGCTGAAGAAAGGGTTAACGGCAGGGCTTATAGCACGATAACGGTAATAGATTTCGGAAAAACGAGTAGCTCATTTCGGGGCAATATCTAGGGTAGCATTTTTCTACATGGCATTCTGCCGGAAAAATTGGGGGGGGGGGGCGAAGTTGGGAAAAGTTCTTGCAAATAATTAAAAGGGGATATGGAATATGCTTAGAATTTCGAGCAGATTCCAAGAAAAGCACAAATGACGTGAAAAGGGAATACGATTATGCACTTAATACTCTTTTAATATATTTGGCTTTAAAATTTGAAATTCATTCATTTGTCGCAACCTGCCTTTTTATTTGGTCGAGATGGTAAGTATTTTTGCGAGCGGTTATAAAAATTGACCTATAGGGAGCTTTTAGACAGGCGACAAGTTAATTAGTTTATGAGTTCGCTTCACCTTTTAATCAGAAGTATTATTATCTGCACTCTGCGGGTTTGGTCGATAAAGAAAGACTGCTAAGTTATCATTTAAATCAATTTATTACATGAGGCCTATATAGGTTTATACATCATATCCAACATTACTGGTTCATTATTAGGTAAACATGGAGATATAGTCACTGGTAGTTGAAAGTTTATCATGCAAATATTAATAACATTGATATTTGTATATAGTCTAAGTAATCACTGGGTTATAAAGTTATTTAAATACATTTGTTTACTTACATACGGTCAATACAATCACTAAACGCATTATATGCGACAAGCGGGTCTTAGGAACGTACGAATCTGCTCTAAACGTGAGTTTAATTAACGAACGCTAGATCTACGGTCTTGCGATTTATGGAGAATAAGAAATGAACCGAAAATTAAATTAACTCGGCTTCTGAAATTATTACTGGGCGAATAACTTTCTACACCTTCGACAGATTTTTCCCAAATCTAATTGATAACTTTTGGCTGGCTCTAAATTAATCATTTTTACAAGGAAATGAAGATAATAATACTTTTTACATCTTTTTTTTCTGAATTGAAATATTTTGTAAATGCTTATAAGTCACTACGTTGCAGAAGTATTTTAGCAGTTCTCTTTACTGGTTGGTTGAAAAATGCTCAAATTGTTGCTTTGGGTAGAACTCTTTGTGCTCTTCAATAAGGCTTAATAGCATTCTTTCGAAAATAATTAGGGGAGCCAATATTTGATCACTTCAAAATTTACATGGGATTTCGTAGGAACATGTACTAAAATGTCCCAGTTTGACCGCTCCAAGCAAAAAGAGAAAGACCGACAACGGTACACATCGTGAAATCTGGCATACGGGGAAGCAATTTTTATAACATTGTGTTGCATATCTATGTTTGTGTAGATCTTTGCCTTCACATACCTTTACGGAACATAAATAAAAAATAATACGTATTTAATTTAATTTCTGATAAAACTAAAGTCTTCTATACTGATCTATCCACTTTTATAATAATATCTTCTAATTTGCGTTCTGCAGACTCGGAAAACCTTCAAATCTCCAAAAATCCGATAACTTCAGCTCAGAACTAAACGAAAAAGTAGAAATTCTAGCTAAATAATAAATTAAAATAAGTATAAATGGTAACAAGTTCTTTCCGAAATTATAAATATAAACATAAATACAACAATGACAGACGTCAGACGTTTTGACAAAACAGTCTGTCAGATTATTGAAGTGACACGAGCATAGAAGTAAGTTTTGATAACGAGTAATCATGATCTGTGACGTCACCATCCATTTTAAGAATGATTTGAATTACGCAGATTTTGATTGCTTGTATTTATTACATAAAAATGACTTATGAGATTTTTTGTGAAATGTAGTTCTTTGAATAGTGTTAGCTTACGTTTGCGAGTAATATTTCTTAAATTTAATTTTTGTGCAAGTTCCCCATTATAATTCTACCTGAAAAAAGGTGGAGAGCAAGACCAGAAAGTACGTGCAATAATGATAAATGTAAATTTAAATATTTTGTTTTTTACCTATCCTATTTGGCGTCGAATTTTTTTTTTTATGGCAGTGGCACACACACTAAAGGGAGATCCTATGGCGCTCGACGAGCGGTGTGTGTGCGAAGATGTTGATTGACACATTGTCTGAAGGATTTTGATTTGCAGGTAGAAAAATTGCTTGTGAACATTCGTACTATACTTTCATCAACCATCCTTACTAGTTTTGTTTTTAAGACCAATACTTTTGTGATAACTTTGTTGTTTCAACAAAAAAACTATGTCATTATAGCTTATCTGAAAGAATAACTATTTTTCTTGGAGGTTCTTCTGAATCTTCGGACACTTTAGTTGAGACTAGCCGACAGATATGCTTGCAGAAAAGCGTGGGTTTGGCATTGCTGAACAGAATTTTACCTCCACTAGATACATATTTATCTTCGAAGTGTTTTCTGCATATTCTGTGGTTTTTAGACTTTGGTTTCTCTAGTAAATCTTCCCTGTTCGCGGCCCTAAGCCAGGCTTCACGCCTAAAATATATTAATATTCAGCAAAATGTAATGAAAATCGGCTTGGTCCAGGTAATAAAATGTATTTTATGTACTATTTTATTATAATTCTACAGAATCAATCACTAAAATATACAGGAACAATAATTATACATACCTTAAAGGATCCGTAGGTAGGGAAAAGAAAGTTATGTATTGGTTATCAGACGTACAGCATCTACAAATACATTTAAATCCTGTCATATTGCACTACGAATAACGTTTATACATTACAACTGAACAAATACTCTCGCACTATATCACTCGGTTCACGGGAACTGCATGAAACTAAACAAGTATTGCCCCCCTACTATTTGGTTCTGCTGCAACGGAACGTAAGTGGTGGGGATCGTTGGTCACGCCGCCTCGCTTAGATTCGTATCTGGTGTAGGTTAATCTGGGACTGAGATGTAGGACAATTTCTTTTAAAATGACCTGGCTGGTTGCATTGGAAGCAACGTTTAATGGGAAGAACTTGCATATGGTCAAGTGCTACCTGTGGCTCTGTTCTTATAATTTGAGGCGTGACAGCATTGTCTTGGGGCCATAAAGATTTAATTTTTGTTTTATTGAAATTAAGTATCATTTCCTCAATTTCCGCTTTTTCTAATGCGTCATCTATAGTTACAGGCTGAGATGAGAGTACTTTGTCTCGTATGGACGGTAATAATCCCAAAACAAATTGTTTTAACAAATCTTTTTCATGCTGTTGATTTAAAATATTCGCAATCACTGGATCCTGCGAAGTTTCCTTAATTTTATTGCCTATTATTCTAATTCGTAAGTTGCCTACAAGTTTTTCCGAATTTTTGTCTACATTCTACAAAATTTGTAACTCTTGTCCTGGGACCGTTTTTATTTTAAATTGCGTTTTTAAAATCTTGCAAAAATCTTGCCAATCTTTTGTTTGTTTTGCAGTAATATCTGAATTAATATATTGCTTTGCAATCCCCCGTAATTTAAGCCTAGTTATTGCGAGTTTTTGGTCCTCTGTCCAGTTCGCTAATAATGCTATCGTTTCTATGTGTTCTAGAAAATCTGAAATATCCGTTATTCCATGGTAATTTGGGACTGCGTCCATTCCTACCGTTATATTCCCTGTGAGATTTTTGCTAGAGCTTGTGCCTGCGGCAGTTTTTTTTATCTCTTCTTCTATTCCCATTTTATTTATTTGATTTAGGAAACCGGTTTAAATTTTCCGTGATAACTTAACTACTTAGTTCTTTCTTTCGACCAGCAGATTTTTTTTTATTTATACTTCTTTTCGTTGGACCTTGACGGTAGTGAAGAGCCTTTCCAAATTAAACAAAATGAACTAAAATTGACCAATTTTCTATGGAAAACCCCACACAGACCTGACATCATTTGTCGCAACCTGCCTTTTTATTTGGTCGAGATGGTAAGTATTTTTGCGAGCGGTTACAAAAATTGACCTATAGGGAGCTTTTAGACAGGCGACAAGTTAATTAGCTTATGAGTTCGCTTCACCTTTTAATCAGAAGTATTATTATCTGCACTCTGCGGGTTTGGTCGATAAAGAAAGACTGCTAAGTTATCATTTAAATCAATTTATTACATGAGGCCATATAGGTTTATACATCATATCCAACATTACTGGTTCATTATTAGGTAAACATGGAGATATAGTCACTGGTAGTTGAAAGTTTATCATGCAAATATTAATAACATTGATATTTGTATATAGTCTAAATAATCACTGGGTTATAAAGTTATTTAAATACATTTGTTTACTTACATACGGTCAATACAATCACTAAACGCATTATATGCGACAAGCGGCTCTTAGGAACGTACGAATCTGCTCTAAACGTGAGTTTAATTAACGAACGCTAGATGTACGGTCTTGCGATTTATCGAGAATAAGAAATGAACCGAAAATTAAATTAACTCGGCTTCTGAAATTATTACTGGGCACAACTTTGGAGATTCAGAGATTTTGACTTAACTTTGTAGGCTACTGTAAACTTTAACTGAGAACTCTGTCTCTTTCTAGAGAACTGACTTTAGAACTTTAGACTGGGGTAGGACTGTTTAACTCTTTTAACTGGAGAACTGAATTTAACTGATGAACTGCTTAACTGATTTTGGTTTGGTTGGGAATGTCGGTTTTATAACGTCGATCCCTCTACTATAGAAGGAGTGTCGGTCTCCTTCCAGAGGAGGAGAAACTCTTGGGGGAATCTCCGGAAAAGGGAGGACCAGGAGGAGGAGTTATTCGAAATCCATGATGGCTTCTGGTCATTGCCTCCGTCTGCGCGACTGGAAATACTGAAGTCCTTTTGTTCTGCCACGTCCCGGAAACGGCGGCCATCGAGAAAGGGGTGGCCCGTGTTGCCTAAGCGGGTCGCGAAAGCGACGCCCACGATCGGAAGGTAGGTCCGCGGAACGCTAGCAGTAATAATAAAATAATAAAAAGTGCTACCTGTCATTTTTTGACATATATTAGGACGCGAATTTTTTTCAGGGTAAAATCAACCGAGCCACATAAAATAAAAAAAAAACTAAAAATATAATAATATATATTTCCTCGTAATTGACCGTTCCCGAAGAAAACCCTAACCTAAGGACTTCAACTTTCCACTTGAAAAAATAATTTACGCTAGGCGTTTGTATTTTCCAAAAACTCAATCGAAGCACGCCACACTTTTCAAATTATCATATTCTTGATGTCATAGATCAAAAGGAGTTGCCGAAATCTGGTGCACCTTTTTTTGAATTTCGTCCTTTTTTGGAAAAAAATATTGAAAGCATTTTTTTTTCTATCCCATACCGCCAAGGATAAAGGATCACTCACCTTCGGAGATATCGGGGAAAAATTATTTATGAACGATCCGGATAACCTACCATCTGAGCTTCGTCGTGATCGGAGAAAAAAGTCAGTTTTTCATTCTGCCGGATAAGTCGAGGAAAATTGTCCCTCAGAAAAGCTCCTTCCCAAGAATGAACCCGATCTGTCCCACAGCAGAGGAGCTAGGGCGATTTTCCCATTTTGGGCGATTTTTGAGGGCGCGACAAAAAAAACACAATTTTTTTTTTATATTTTTCGGCCCCCTCCACCCGAATCCGGCCACAAATCTGACCTACCTCACCATCCGTCAAATAAAGACAGGTGGGTTAAAGTAATCTCGTCACCTTGGATTTTTTTGTAGGGCTTTTCCTAATTCCTGAGGAAAATCTACGTTTGGAGGAGGTGACGAAAAAGAGACGATTTTTTTTCTTATATTTTTCGTCCACCTCTACCCGAAGCCGGCCTCAAATCTGACCTAGTTCATTATCTGTCAAATAAAGACCGATGGGTCAAGGTAATTTCGCTACCTTGGATTTTTTTTGTAGGATCTTTCCTAATTCCTGAGAAAAATCTACATATGATCGCATAATCATTTCCTTTTCTTGTCAAATATATATTACTTGCTCGCGTCCTTTATCCTCGTATTTGATTGATTTTTTTTATTATTATCCTTTTGAAGAGCATATAAGAATCTTATATTCTAAAATTAGTTTCACTATGCTCGCGGGGGTCTTGAGCAAGAACGTTATTAACGTTGTTGGGCCTTGAGCACCTTAATTTCGTGACGATGCCTAAAAAAGTAATATTTACATTTTGATGGAAGCGCAGATAAAAATGTTAATTTTTTGTTATTTAAAAAGCATCTTCCCCAAATAGTTATCTATCCTCAACCCGATTGCTCCCATAGGAAAAGTGCTGGGGCGATTTTTAATTTCGGCAATTTTCAAGATTCGGCTTTGGTCCTAAAAAACTTCCATTTCGTTCATCCAAACGAACACGATTAACACGAATCCGAGATCAGATTCGCCCTAGCGAGATACCTGTTAGATAATAAGGGGCGGATCGAGGTCAACCTTTGACCTTGATTTTTTTGTTTATATTCCCATTGTCCCCTAGCTTAAACTACAACCAAATGCCTACTACATTTTCTGATCAGTTCAAACTCGATCGCATATCGCGTCCTTTATATTACAATTATTATTGTATAGAGAATTGAATTGGATAGATACATACATGAGATCGATTTATTTATGGCACTACCTAATTATTGCTAAATAAATATTTTAAATTCTTAGAACACGACAAATAAAGCCAATGGAAGGGATGATATTTATTTAATTTGACATGAAGCTCAGTCCATTACTTAATTGACTAAAAGTTTCTATTTTAATCCAGTAAGGAAAATTTTGTCAACACAGATTAACAAATTTCGTTAAAATAAAATTATTCATAAATTTAAATTTTTAAATATCCTGGAGAACACAAGGTTAGTAAAGGATATATTGCCCGATAATTTGGGTGCGACAGACGGAAGGTGAAAGCCGTGACGTCAGTTGTTGAAATCGATCGGAAGTAGAAGCAGCGTTTACCGTTAGATTTGCGTTTATTTAGGTTCGCATCTTCTTTTTTTTTGGTTAATTTTCTGTTCTTGAGGAGTGTTTACAGGTGTAGGCATATAGTAGTGTAGTGGACTAAGTTTTTTCCATTTTGGGTATGCCTTGGGTTAGTTAGGGTTTGTTTGGAAGCGCCCCCGGAGCGAGCGGAGGGCCATGCGCGAAGCGAAATATTTGTAGAGTGACAAAAACTAATCAAATGCAATGAGGCAGTGGAGCTCTTTTCCTTAACCTTGTTACACTACTGGAATATTTATAAAAGTAACATATCATATTTTTAACAAAATTCGTCTGCAAATTAAATTTTCTCTATTTTTATACATTTTTTTACCCTATCCAGCACCCCTATTTATTCCCTTCTTGTCCCGCAAGACAGTTGATTACTATTAGGTTTCCGCAAATAAAAAACGGTTACAAATGTCGTAAAAACACTCAATTTATTGTGTTGTGAGGAAAAAACGCCGAAATCGTTCTCAAAAATTTCCACAATTTTTTTGTCGCTTGATTATTTTTCGTAACTTGTTTCGTTTTCGAAAAAAAAACCATTTGATTGCATGGCCTTAGATATTATAAAAAATTTGAGCGAGTCTGCTAGTAGTCCAGACACTGTTGTGTAAACATATCCTATATCGACACCATCGACATGAAAATCTAATGCCACCTCAGGCCGCGTGACGCCTGAATATAGGCAACCACTTATTTGAAATTGGTTGCCTATATTCTGGCGTCAGAAAAAACACGTTTTACAAGGAAGCGCTGAAGTAGACTGCGCATGGTTATGATGTCACATCCGCTTTGACACTTCCGTCTATTTTCCCGAGATTTACCCTCATACCGCCGCGTAAGACGTTTACACATAACAAAAATAATAAAAACTACCATACTGGCAAAAACTGGGGTGTACCTGTTCTTTTTTGGAATTTAATAGTTTATTTTGATTATAAAAATTGTCATAAACTTGTTGCAAGCGATTAAAACAAATATTTTGTTTCGTGATTTGGTCCATGGTCATGCAATAAAATCGTTTTTTTTGCTCGAAAACGAAGCAAGACACGCAAAAAGTTAAGCGACAAAAAAATTGTATTTTTTTACTTAATCAGAAAAAAATATAAAATACGAAAAAAGTCAGTGGCACACATTTTCTTTAAATATTAGCTAAAGTGCCTCCCGAGACGCCCCTGGATTTAATAATTTAAATCTAATTGGGTCTAAATTAGTGCCCTATTACTACAAAGTAAATATTTTGGATATTTATAAAAAAAAACTTTTAAAACTGTGCATTTTCAGTCATAAGTTTAAATACTTTTTGCATTATTTTTAACTGCTAAATACACTGTTAAAAGTCTCCTGATTATAAATTGGACCACCCTCTGTATATATTTATGTACGTGGAGCTTATTTTTTGTACTAGGTTTTGAAACTGTTCTGTTCATTTTAGTTTAATTATTGCAGCATTTGTCTTTTACCTACCTTAATTTTAGTACCAATAAAATAAATCACAGTGCCTTTATTTAATACTGTTTAGATATACCTAGCAATTCAGATAACTCGCATTCTCATCACTATTTTAAAGGAACTTTAGGCTAATGACCTCTAAAGTGTTTTTTTCAATGGAACACTCGGTATATTATTAGGTATTTAACATAACATAATCTCAAAAAAATAATGAAAACACGCGTCGCAACCGACGCGACGGGAATCGAACCCGGGCCGCCGCATTACGGGCCCAGCATCTAACGAGTGAACCGAGTGGCTGCATAGTTAAACATCGGTAACTATTTTCCAATCAACAAAATAACCGATAAGTTAAGTAAAATCCAGTAAACCCCCCCTAAAAGATAACAATCCATTCCATTCAACTCCAAATTAAGTAAAGATAGATGAGCAAATAATCAAGAAAGGTAGCAAAATCGACAAAGCAAGGTAATGAGATAACTAATGATAAGGTAAGTTACCTGAAATTATAAGTAACTGATAGAAATAACGGTAAATGCAGAACAGCTTTCTCAAAGCTGCTCTAGCTAACAACAGAAGTAAGTGGCTGAAGGTCTACCTTACTACAGCACTCTGTGGGCTTTTACCACAACAAGTATCTCGGTGCAGAAGAATTCTTTTCCAATTTGATGTCGGCAACCATCAAGTTTCGCGCCAAGCCAGCTACCCACAACAAACCTATCGCCCCAACTGCAGAGCAAAGAAAATCAAGAAAGGTCGGAAAATCGACAAAGCTAAGTAATAAAGTAAGTAGAGAAAATTAAAGACAAGGTAAGTTACTTACAATTACAAGTAACTGAGAAGGATAACGGTGAATGCAGAACAGCTTTCTTAAGGCTGCTCTAGCGAACAACAGTAGTAAGTGACGGAAGGTCAGCGTTACTACAGCACTCTGTGGGCTTTTACCACAACCAGTATCTCTGTGCTGAAGAAATTCTTTACCAATTTGATGTAGGCAACCATCAAGTTTCGCGCCAAGCTAGTTACCTACAACAAATATATTGCCCCAACTGCAGAGCAAAGAAAAAAAAACAAGTCCAGGTAATATCCCAAATAAATGGTAATGTAACCGTTAAGTCACAAAGTTCTAGACCGAAAAGTGATTAATACTTTGAGCAGTAAATCCAGATACATCTGAAGTAACACAAGTTACATTGCTCAAGTATAAAAAACTCAAAAGTAATGGTCTAAGCAGGAAAAGCCAGCATAACTGAAAAACCCAATGGTTAGTCTACTTAGGCCCCAAAAAAAATCATACTCAAAAGAAAGGTAAGCAAATCAACGAAAAAGTAATCATCAAAATCAGATAATAAGATAAAGGTAACGAAATAAATTCAAAAATAGATAACCAAAAATCAAAACATGTAGGTATCAAGGTAAGTAAATCAACTAACAAAGGCAATCATCAAATCAGACAACAAAGTTAAGGTAACGAATTAAATTCAAAGATAGATAATCAATCAAATCAAATAGGTAACAAGGTAAGTAAATCAACTATTTAATAAAAGTAAACACTAAAATCAAACAATAGAATCAAAATCATGGTAACGAAATAAATTCAAGAATACATAGCTAATCAAAGCTCATACCCACAGTATATCAGTTTTCAGCTACTCATAAAAAAAAACAATATCAGATACAATAGTCACAATTCGGGGTCAAATTCGGGAGGTTGTCATAATCAAGAGAATAGTCAAATTGGGGGAAGTCATAGCCAGGTGTGTCAAATCCGGGATATTCGTCAAATCCGGCAAAATGGTCACAATTAGGAAAACAGTCAATTTCGAGAAATTTGTCACAATCGAGTAAGGTCACAATTCAGGGTAATTTCCAAGCAAAATGCATACAGATAAGAATTAGTTTTTAAGATAGCTTATAAACCCATAGTAAAAATTCAACAGAACAATGTGGATATAAGAAATTGACAGAAAGAAAAAAATAATATCACAAATAAATCAAGGTAAATACAGAATATTAAAAATAACCATTATTTAAAAAAATTTAAATTCAAGGAATAGAAATACAAATTGCTCATTAATCTTGTTTGAATCAGTTAGATGGACCATCAGAACCGGAATCGATGTACACCGGTTTCAAGTCTTGAACGTGCCAAATACCCTTGCTATTACCGTGTTCATCCTGGAGTTCGTACGTACACGTACCGGTTTTCTTTTTGAGCTTAAATGGACCTAGGAACTCAGGAGCCAATTTTGAGCTAAAATAATTGGCGGCGTTAGAGAGCACTTTATTTTTACGCCATACCTCTTGACCAGAAACAAAATTGACCGGACGTCTTCGAAGATTGTATTGGTGTCGGTTTCTTGACTGTGCCGACCCAATTTTCTTATGAATTTTCTCAAAGAGCTGTTTAAAAGTTTCGATTGGTTTTCGAATGTAATTTTGACTGTCCGTCTCGGCCGATGGAATGCCTTCGGTGTAATCTTGCCCAAAAAGTTTATGTTCCCGCCCAAAGTTCACTAGATAGGGAGTATAACCAGTAGTTTCGTGACGTGATGTTCGAATAGCACAATCAATAGATGGAAGATTATCTTCCCAAGTTCGATGATCGTTTTGGTTGACATAAGATCGCAACATGCTTTTGGCGACTCTATTGACACGTTCGGTATGATCAGCACGAGGATAATAAGATGCAGTATAGAAAATTTTGACCTTATTCTTGTCACAAAGAGATTGGAATTCTTTGGATTTCATCTGAGTACCATTATCACAAGTTAGATGCTGTGGAGCCCCATAAACCAAGAAAATGCCCTGTTCTATATGTTTGACTAACGTTTTCGCTGTAGCAGAACGGCAAGGAAAGAGAACGACATATTTACTGAAGTAGTCGATAACCACCAAGATGTGAGTATTGCCCTGTTTTGAACGAGGTAATGGTCCTACAAAATCTAGACTGATGGACTGCCAAGGTTCCCGAATATCGGGTCGATTACCCATTAAACCTGCTGGTGCTTTTTGCTTCACCTTATTTTGAGCACAAATATGACAAGATCGGACATACCTAGGAACATCTGCTCTCATCTTAGGCCAATAGTAACGTTCAGCTATTCTCCAAAATGTTCTAAAAATTCCAACATGACCTGAAGTTGGAAGATCATGACAGCGAACCAGGACTTCTTTTCGATGATCTTTTGGCAAAACTATTTTCCAAGAACTGGACTGGTCAGGGAAGTTGGGACTTGAAGTCTTAACAAATTTAAAAAGATTACCATTTTCAACTCTCCAACAAGGAAATTTATCTGGTTGTTCTTCCAACTTTTTCAACATATCGACATACCACTTATCAGAAGTCTTGGAGTAAGAAGGTAACGAATCCTCCACGGCTGCGATATCTTCTGTCAAAACTGGTACGAGCCTAGATAGAAAATCTGGCACTATATGCTCTTTGCCTTTTCGATGGATTAGTTGAAAATCATAAGGTTGTAAACGAAGTGCCCAACGACCAAGTCGACCCTGCGGATCCTTTAAATTATGTAACCACAATAGCGAGTGATGGTCTGTGATTACCTTGAAATGAACTCCCTCTAAATAATGCCTAAGTTTTTCCACACTCCAAATCACTGCGAGACACTCCTTTTCCGTGACTGTCAACTTCATTTCCTGCCTAGTAAGGGAACGTGAAAGATAGGCAATTACCTTTTCCCCATCATCGAATTGCTGGGTTAGAACAGCGCCTAAGAAGAAGCGTCAGTTTGAAGGGTAAACATCCGGTTAAAATCAGGACAGGACAAGACTGGACAAGAGCTTCTTTAATTGATTTAAAAGATTCCTGACAATCTGGAGTCCATTCCCATTTTATGTTCTTTTTAGTAAGCCGAGTAATAGGGGCAATAACGGAAGAAAAGTTAGGAACAAATCGTCGGTACCAGGAAGCGGTTCCAATAAAACGTCGGATCTCAGTCACATTTTTTGGTGGTGATATGTTAATAATAGCCTGCACTTTTTCTGGATCGGGCCTCAATCCTTTAGAATCCACAACATAACCAAGATATTTTAGCTGGGGTTTGCAAAAGTGACACTTCTCTTGAGAAACCTTTAGTCCGGCTTCTTCTAAACGATCAAACACAAGACCTAATATCCTCAAATGATCTGAAAAAGTCTTGGAAATAATAATGATGTCATCTAAATAGACCATGACGTTGTTTTCCAAGTCAACACCTAAGACACGATCGATAATACGTTACCAGGTAGCAGGCGCGTTGGTTAAACCGAAAGGCATGCGCAGAAAATGGAAGAGGTTTCGACCTGGAACAGTGAATGCTGTAATCTCACGAGAAGACTCATCAAGAGGTACCTGCCAGAATGCTGATTTGATATCAATAGAGCTGATATAACGTGCGTCGCGGAGACGGTCTAAAATGGCTGAAATATAGGGAATGGGAAAGCTGTCCTTTTTAGTAATAGAATTGACCTTTCTAAAATCGATACAAAAGCGATAATCATTATCCTTCTTGCGTACCAAACATATAGGACTAGACCAGGGACTTTTTGATGGTTCTATTACACCTAGCTTTAACATTTCATCTATTTCCTTATCTATAATCGCCTGCTTGAACGGAGAGACAGGGTAATAACGCTGTTTAATAGGTCTTGAGCCAGTTTCTAATCTAATTCGATTACATGCTCAGCTACTTTACAGTAACCAAGACCAGTAACTATTAAAGAAAATTTCTCCTTTACCAGCGAATCAAGAGCGGATCTTTCAGAAACAGACAAAGAGTCACCATCCACAATACTACAAATTTCAGGAAATTTATCTGAAAAATGCCAAACATTCTGTCTCAGATCAGGTACAATGTCCATGGCTTTCCAAAAATCGATACCTAAAATAAATCTATGAGCTAACTCTGGAAGTACTAAAATGTCTATTATACGTGTCCTATCTAACAAGGTAACAGGTGTCTGAAAATAACCTATACTTGAACAAGTCTGGCCATTAGCAACAGTATATGTGGTCTGATTTTTAATAAGTTTTAAACCTAATCCCTGCAAAATTGCTAAACCAGGTTGACCAACAATAGTCCGAGTAACTCGGGAATCTAGTAAGCCTAAAATAGGGTGACCCAAAACAGAAATCTCCAAATACGGGCGCTCATCGCCGTGCGCATGTGCAATAATAAAGTTCAAAAAATTCTTATTAGGAAAATTAATGTCATTGGTCGGTGGAGTGGAAATAACAGGAGAGGTCTGCCGACCTAACGACTCTCCCGAATACCGTTTCCCGAACCGGAACATCTTGGACAATTTCTAGTAGACACATCTGGAGTACCACAACGATAACAATGGATCTTCTTACTGCTAGGGCATTGCCGATTTAAATGGCCTGTCTGGTTGCAGTTCCAACAAGTAACTGGACGTCTAGGAAAAGATGGTCTTTCAGCTGGTGTTCGTGCTGCTGGTAATGCAACTACATCAATGGGCGTTGGATGATCAATGGGCGGTGGATATATAAGCTAGAAGTAGATGCATCAGAAGCCAAGAAAGCAAAATCAGGTTCAATAAAATTTTGTCGCCTCCTAGATGGTGGAATATAATGATCAGCTCGGTACTTTTTAGCTTAAGGCACTCAGTCTCTAGCTCCTCCAATGAATTAACAACAGGAAGCTGAGTTGTGTAAAATGGAGACAAATTCCTAGAAATGATATCCAGCTGAACATCGTCAGACATACCTCCATAACGACTAAACAAAGCACTCATACTAGACAAATAATCAACGATACTCTCAGACTGGTCTTGCGTTCTTTCCAGAATTTCTTTAAATAACCTAGCTTTATAATCAGGTGGTTCAAAATGTTTACACAGGAGATCAGATAAACTTTTCCAGTTAACAAACCTAGCTCGATTAGCACGGAACCAATTCAAGGCTCTGCCAGAAAACAAATCTATTGCTGACTCAAATAATTCCTGCTCAGATATACCCCTAGCAATACGTAACTCAGAAACTCTATCTAAAAAGTTGTAAACTGAAAGTTGTTTACAGTCACCTGAGAATTTAAGATTCCATTTTTCAACACGAGTTTTAAAATTACTAGAGTGACATGAACGAATTTTAGTTGGCGTGGAATTAGTTGGTGGTTTATTAGAATTTAAACTAGAAACAGAAGAGTCAGAATCCGAATCGTCTAACTGCGTTTTACTTAACAAAGCACTCAAATCTTTATCCGATTTCAACAGTGAATCTAAACTATCTAAAGCAGATAATATTTCTAGCAAAGAATCAGATCTAATTTTTAACTGTTCTTCTTTTAAATTAGCGGTAGGTATTCGATTAATTCGATTCAACAAGTGAACGAGACTTGATTGAATACGTTCAAAATTAGCTTTAGACTTAGTGTCTCCTGCTAAACTTTCTACTGAAGTTTGGAGATCTTTTAATGTTGTTAAAATATATTCGATTTCACTGTCAAATTTAAGCTTATATGGTGGATAATTTAGAGGTTTGCCTTTCTTTTCTAATTGTAAAACTGGACGTAAAGCTGCTCTTAACTGTTCAACAGTTTTTGAATCATCAGCTGGTAAACCACGAATACTAAGTTCATAGACAAGCATCTCTTTCCTAAGATAATTAACTATCATATTGTAATCCATCTTTACTGACTCAATAAGATAACAAAGTTATAAACGAATAAAGAAAATTGGTATGTAAATATAAATCAAAATCAGAAAAATACAGTAGCTGTCCTCTTTGGAGAGCTCAATACTTGGATTAATGCGCAATATAGAAATATTAAAAAAAAAATAAATCACCTAGTAATCAATCAAATAATAACAATGAAATAACAATGATATATGTAATACTAGATACAATAATATACAATGCTACCAATTCATGAAAATCACCTGGAAAATAAATCTAATAAGGGAAACAGGACATAAATTAGAACAAATTTGCAATTTTATCAAGAAAAGGTCTCTCAAAAAAAAAAGATAGCCCCTTAAGTTGGGACGCCAAATTTGCAATTTTGTAAAGAATAGGTCTCCTCAAGAAAAAATGCCCCTCGTTGGGCGCCAAATTTGCAACACGTTTTTCCTTTATTAAACCCAAAGATTTTTTTTCCCAATTAATTAAAAAAAAATGAACCTAGCCCCGGAGAGTCGCGTTACAAAGCCCGGCCCCTGTCGTGGGGTCGTTTGAGCGCCACCCGTTCTAGCCAGCTAAACGGAAAAAGCTCGGCTGGTGTCGTGCCGAGTGGCTAGATTCGCTCATAAAATTAACCGGTTCTTAGTACTTAATTTCAAACTTTCAAGAAAATGAGAATAATTATGGCACTATAATCAACTAACTTAACCTATCAAGAAAACACAATCTAAAAATTTAATGGACACTATATTTGCTACTAAATCTTTTTTTTTGCAAACACAGCAACAACCTATCTGGAGAAAAAGGTTATATTAAAATGTGGTTGAGTAGACAAAAGAATGTTAAATGACTTAAAGTAATTAATAAAATAAACAGAGTACAATATGAAGATTGTACGTACTGAGACCAATTCAGTTGGAAAACCTCGGTTCTATATGCCTTATCACTAAATGCAATAAACACTACTTATCAAAGTGATCACTTGACGTAGACTAAGCTTCTTACAACTAGATATGCGTGCGCTAATAGCTGCACTGATGGTGATAATGTACCGCAATGAGCGGACGATTAGATCAAAAAAACTTGAGAAGTTAATAAAAGCACCAGATTAGATTAAAACTATGGTTAGCTTGATTCATATGATAAAAAGATAAAATTCAGAGCGGTTATATATGCCGACTAATGAATGAAAAGAATGAAGTTATCCAGCCAGCGCAGCGCTTGACTTTTAAAATGAGAAAACAACTCAAAGCAATTAGATTAACTGGTCTGATAAACCAGTGAATAAATGTAAATTAAATTAATTAAAATCAATGAGCTACCTCAATTCAATGTTTGATTTATATGAATAAAAGCAAACGAAGAGTAAACATAAGAAACAATGAGACACAAAACTAATACCCAAATCCCGTCGTCGAACTCTGTCGATGGCCTCTAGTGCGGGAACCACAAGTTAAGGCCCTTCACTGACGCTTCTGGCCTTCCAGAGAAAAGGTTGTGGACCTGCTTCTGGCCGTTCAGAATAAGTGGTAGTTCTGCAATTGAACTTCTGCCCACCAGAAAGAGTGGTAGTTCTGCGATTGAACTTCAGGCCCACCAGAAAAACCTTCGAACTCGGACTTGAGGGTGGATTAGGAGAGATTCGACGGTCTCGGTCTTATGGGACGAACGTGGAAGCCGCTAGTACAGCATGTAGAGCCCGAAAAATCGGTCGTGTTAAAACACAAACAGAAACGACACGAAAAATCCCCTATCAAAAGGGTTGTATTATATCACAATATTTAAAACGTGAAGTTTCTAGCCGCCCTGGCAAGCGTTCATCTTACGTTCCGGTCAAACTAGCAAAAGACCGTCCTCTCCGTTCGTCAATTCGCCTGCGAGATTAAATCCTGCGCCACAAGTAGTGATGGGCTGAAAACATGACGAGTGATTCGATACAAGGAATAATTCTAAGAAAATAAACGCCTTAATTCTCGCTTATTATGATGATAAATGACGGCGGAAGCCACGAATAGTGAGCTAAAATTAAATTCTTCCAGAAATGCTAGGAAATGCTCTAACAGGAATGATAAACCTTCAAAAATCTAAATCGAGTATGAAAAACGCGCGATAAATACCCCATCCCTATTATTTGGCATAAACCTTACAAAAAAACTGGTCAGCTGTACTGAACGAGAAATATATTTAAAGCAGAGGTCCAAAAACGATCTCCGGAACATCAACCTAGGGTTCTCAAAAGGTAATAGAATATTCAAACTGAAATTAAATTATGGTTCAATAAGTCAAATGCAACGTATTTGCA
>MU182893.1:137511-154771 GCA_016904865.1 Pissodes strobi | reverse complement strand
TATATATAGACCGAGCACTTTTCACTCAAGGACCTATGATCCCCTCCGCAATTTGCACATTTACGGGGGGCGTTAGGATCGCATTTCCTTATAGTGTGCGGTCCTGCGCACCGGCTATATTTGAACTTGCCGCCTGCAAATGGCAGCTACATGTCCCCAGATTTGGCATGTGGTGCATTGTGTAATGTCCCTCTGATTTCTCCTCAGTTCTCAGTTTACCCTTATTGCAGTTAGGGTACGGACTTTATTTTGTAGGATATTTAGGGAAATATCCGCAGGAAACACCATGAGGTATAGGGGCCGGTAATTAGTCTGCATTGGGTAGACATTCTTGAGGTTTATGTTGAAATCTTCCTTCAACTACAAACAAAAATAAAAACTTGCAACTATGGACTAATTTAATATTGTATCACAAGATCACACCCAATCACACCATTCAATTTTAGCACTATTTATATAAACTGCTATAACCATAACCAAGGTTGGAATCTAAAAAAAAATTGAGAAGTAGTCCATTCTTACAGTGGAGTTGTAAGGTAGAGTAAAAAAAAACTTGAAGTCCTCCTCCACTTGGTTTAGTTATATACCTATTACAAAATAAATTAAGTGGAGGAGAACTTCAAGTTTTCTTTTTATTCTTCTTTAAAAAAAAAGTTTTTTCATTTTTAAGATTACCCGAGGGGTTACTCATATCACAAAAGGACCTTATTTTTATTTAGAAAAATAAAATTGTATCATTTTGTATTCAAATTGAATAGGTAATAGTGAAAACACCAGCAGAAATACACTTGTCAACCTATGATTTGTCATTGTCATTGTTAAATTTATTCTGCAAACAATAGGTTTTTTTTTAAATCTTGCTGGGAGGAATGGGTCTATCAGGAAAATTAACAGAACACAAACCGTATATACCTTAGCAATTCCCCGTATAGTACAATTTTATGATGGTCACTTTGTCTTTTATTCTGTAACTCATAATTACACTAAATTATTACTATTAGTAAAAAATATTTAATTCAAAGTAAATTTGTCAGTGACAAATCATAGGTTGACAAGTTTATTTCTGCTGGTGTTTTCACTATTACCTATTTCATTTAATAAAAATGAGCTACAATTTTATTTAAATAATTTAAGATCGGCCTTCCCAAAAGTGTTGAAATTTGGCATATGTATTAACTATACGGATACCTTTAAAAAGTTTCATTACAAGATTCGTCTAAAATGAACAGGGCAGCAAATATTTGGACCGGTTAAAATTTGCATGGGATGTCCTGTGTTTCCTACCACGATGCACCACCTATATTATACTCTAAGGGCAATTCGATTCTTGCCATGAGCTATGCCATATTGAAATAGCTGAGGCATGGGAAAAAACAATTTGAACCTTAATTTCCTAAAAAACAAAAAACAAAGGCAAGCTAGAAGTTAACTAAATTTTCTAACGACAAACGTTGAAAATCATTAATTGAAATGCAAAAATGATTAATATTTTGGTCAAAAGCATTGAGTATCTATCTTTCCCAGTCAAATCCCTCATTATAATCCTTAAGTTTTTATTTTCTTGATAACATAGTCAAAGATAAGATGTCCTCATAAAGAGACTAGCATTTTTGTGGTATAAATTTTTGAAAGGATCTCTTACGCGTTTGTATGAAGGCATGTGGCAATACTGCTGTCCAAAGCTAAACCCCCGTATTTGACTTTCTGACAAAATGGCTGAAAAATCGATTTAAAAGTTTTTAGGTTATATTGCGTTACGAAGATATAAAAAATCTTCAGTAAACTAAAATATAAAAAATATATATACCAAAAAAAAAAGATGTATTTAGTTTTTTAGTAAAATAATTCCCAAGCTGTAAATTTAACTAAAAGAAAAATACGCATTTCCTTACCGAAATTCTCGTATGTGACAAATACGGTTTTTTTACTTAAAAATAGTTTGTATTATATGTATGTATTCCTATAATGTGAAATAAAACAAAGTAAGTAAATAAAACTTAGGTTTATCAGAAATACAAAACTCGCAAGAAAACTAAAACTTAGTTTATTAGAAATACAAAAACTGGCAAAAAACAATAACCTTATTATTAAACAATACGATATTTAATTAGAACAAGCAAATTTTTAGGGAGATTGTTTAATAGAGAGTTCTTGCCAGTTTTTGCGATTTTCTGGTATAATATCGCCCAAATTTTCTAAAAGGTTGGTTACTTTGTCTTGTTCGAATCCATTGTAATTTGCCTTTATAGAAGGTGTAGGAATGCTTTCCGTGTATGTTTTTTTTGGAAAATCTAGTTTCTTCCATTCCAGGTCCTCGAATCCACATTTATAATAAATAACATACCCGCCTTTTTTACCATGAACTCTGTTACCTTTGACAAGTAAAATTTTGGTGCATGTTTTTTTACTTTCGCTAAGGAAGATGAATTTGTCCACAAATAAAAGTCTGTAATTGTCATACTTTACACAGAAACCTTTTGCTTGTTAGCCGTTTTTACAGTTTCTTCAAAGTCTTGAAAGTCATAGACTGTTTTTTTCTTCTTTAAAGATTCTTCAACCTGATGGTGGAGGAACGAATCTACAGACATATAAGTATGACCTGGTTCAAAGTAATTTATTGCGATAGTTTTTGCTGCTATGCCTTCAAAATTGACAATGTAAACTAAAAACGTCACAAATGCCCAATTTTTATTCTGGCTGGAACAATTATCCATCCATAGTATAAAATGCTCAATGCCTCTATTAGAAATGAAAAACGCATGATAAGCACTTATGATTGCAGCCTTCCACTTATTGCTTCGTGCCATATTACTGCCAAAGGAAATTTTTTATTCTGTATCTTTCCAATAGCTACAAAACTTTCATTATATACCGTAAGCCTTTGTGTAAATATTGCTTTCTTAAACATCTCCAACCTTGGCAGCATTATGACTTTTTGCAGATCTACAGATACACATACCGTGTTATTCTCATAATTTATTTCTTTGCATGATTCATATTTTGCACGTGAAGCCTTAGCCTGTAAAATGTGTTCATTGCAAGAAGAGCATATTACACAATCTTTGTTTAATAAGGCAGATTTATGTTCTGGATTGTGAATTTGATATGATTCACAAAGTTTGCAATCTTCGTTGCCTAGCTTTATGAACAATATATTTTAGCAGTGAATACTTGTCTATATCTTTCATAGGAATCTTAGTACATAAGCGTAATATTTATATTGCTTGGGAGATATAAACGATTCTGTAGTGCAAAATCGTTGGGTTGAATGAGTCTATATGGTTTCCTATCTCTACATTTGAAATTTTATTAGGAAGTGGTTTTCTACCATGTTTATCGGGCTCAGAATAACGTATCTGAGCTTTTTTTTCAGCTTTATTCCATACCGAATGAACACTCCAGTCGTTGTTTTCTTTATATAACCTAATGTGGTAAAAAAACTGCAAACACGCTTTTTAATTCCAGTCGACTGTTTAAAATAATAGGTAACAGATCTATTTTTTTTTATCCTTCAGTCTTTCGTCTTGGAGATTTGCTTTCAGTGGAATTCACAATGAAATTTCTTTTTTATTTCCAGTTTAGTTTCCAGTACATTTTATTTATGTCTTGTACTCTTACTAAAAGCTGCCGGATTATGAATGGTACTCAAATAAATCTTTCACCATTCCCACAAGTTCAACGAGAATTATTAATGGAAAGATCAACAAACGTATCATATTATGATCAACCGGAAAACAACCAAAATTGCTCTGTTCTTCAAGGTAAACATTAAACATTCTGTCGTTTAGGTTAGAGTGTATAAAAAGTTGTTTTTATTTATACTGGTAGTTCTATGCAACAAGGATTAATGCAGAATCGTTTAGGCACTAAATCACATCTACCTGCCCCACTTTTCTATAAAAATAACGACATGAAATCATTGCATTCATCAAAAAATACAACTTTAAAACATATCGTTAATTTATTAATGTTTTTAAATAAGTACTAAATTTTTAGACATGGATCTTTCCGAAAGAGAAAACTTGTTTATTGATGAACAAGCTTCCTCCTGTGTATGTCGAGTTAGGCTACGCCTCTTACTCATGTGTTGGGTTAGCATTGTCGCTCTTATGTTGCGTTCGGAGTTTCACCTTGTGGCTATTTTCGTTGTTTGATTAGCTCGGTTCGTCAGGCGTTAATCTTCCATAAGGTAGGAATACGTGCGTCTCCCTACTGCCGGGTATTGGAATGAGTTCCTCAGTGCTGGGTTGTTTGTGTTGGTTATTCTTCTTTTGTCTACTTATTTGTCTATTAGTTCATCTAGAGTGTGAATTTTTAGTTCTTCCCTAATCGTTACGTCGCTTGTGTTGTAGGGGACATCCGCGATCCATCTCGCTGTCTTGCTCAGTTTTGCTTGTAGCGCACTTTTGTTTGTTTTGGATGTGTTCCTCCATGCCGGGGCTGCGTATGTTATCATTGGAACTATTATTTGCTTATAGAGCGCCACTTTATTGGTCCTGTTCAGGTTGTTCCCTTTTTGTAGTAGCGGGAATAGTAATCTGTTGATTATTGCTAGCTTTTTCTCTGCTCGGTGTGGTGTTCGATCCAGAGTAATCTCTTATCGATTTGGAGCCCCAGATATTTGACGTGGGGCTTCCACTCGAGATGTTGGTTGTTGATCTGTAGCTGTGTTCTTGGTACGTCTCTTCTCCTGGAGAACAGAATCGCCTGGGTTTTTTCTTCGTTGATTTTAATCTTCCACTTCTCCGCCCATGCTGTGATCTTATTGAGGTCCATTTGCAAGTTTGCTATTGCCATTCGTAGGTCCTTGTGCGCGGATGCCAGCGCGGTATCATCCGCGTACAGGTACATTTTTGTGTTCTTGGGATGTCTGTGCCAAAAATGTTGTATATGAGCGGGGACAGGGGCGATCCTTGCGATACCCCTGCGCTTAGTCTTCTTGTTGCCGAAGTTACTTCTTCATTTTTAATTTCAAATGTTCTTTCTTCTAAGAATCCCGCAATTATTCGTACTATCCTTTTTGGTAGGCCCACATTTGTTAGCTTCAGCAGTAGTCCTAGGTGCCACGTTCGGTCAAATGCGTTCTTGATATCCAGGAATACTGCTAGCGTGTATTTTCTTTGGTTCAGCGCCTTGTAGATTTCCTCCACTAGTCTTGTTGTTTGTAATGTGGTGCTTAGGCTGTTCCGGAAACCGAATTGTTCGTGCGGGATTGTTGCATCAACTTGCTCGCGACTGTTGATCATGTGTAGTAGAATTCTCTGGAAAATTTTTCCAATGTTGCTGAGCAGGCTGATGGGCCTGTAGCTTTTGGGATCATTTTCCCTTTTTGGGGATCAAGCAGAATTGGGCCTCCTTCCATGGGCTCGGGAAGTATCCTAGCCTCAGGCACGCGTTGAAAATATTAGTCAGCTCAGCTATCTGTTTCCTTGGTAGCTGCTTCAGCGCCCTGTTCGTGATATTGCCTTTTCCGGGAGCTTTTCTGTTGTTAGTCTGCAAGATTCTGGTTTTCGTTTCCCTTGTGGTGACGTGCGGGATTTCTTCGTCCGGGAGATTTTCTATTATTAAATTGATGTTTTCTGCAAGCTGATCTAGCGTGGACTGTGGATGTGTTCTGGTGTTTTCTTGAAATTGCTGTTCAAAATTATCTGCGAGGACTTCCATTTTTTCTTCCAATTTATAGATTTGGTTCCCGTTAACTGTCAGGGCCGGTATCGGTTGTTTTTGTTAATTTTTTATGCACTTCGAGATTCTCCAGAGCTTCTGATCGTTGCTGTCTATGTTCGCTAGAGTATTTTCCCATATGCTGTTTCTAAATTCCCTGATTTCTTGCTTGATCTCTTGCGTGAGCGGGTTGGCCTCCGCTCTTGCCGCAGGATCGCCTATTCTCCTAGCCCTGTTCAGTGTTCTGTTCTTCTGTCTTATTCGGTTTTTCAATTCTGCTGGAAACTTGTATCTGTTCTTTGCGGGGAGCTCTGTTGTTGTGGTGGCTTCGGTGAGTGCTGTTTGAGTGTCGCTTGTTACATTATTTACTGCTTCTTCTATTGCTTCGATGTTTGTTATTATTGGGATGGGTCCTGTGATGTTTAGGAGCCTTTTGAAGTTCATCCAGTTTGTTTCTTGTTTGGTGTATGTTAGGATTTCCTTGTTTGCCGGGTCTCCTACTGTGAGCACCACGGGCAGGTGATCCGAGGTGCTTATTTTTTGTACTTCTAGTTCTGTGTGCTTTGTGTTGTTCCTAGCCAGATAAAAGTCCAGAGTTGTTGCATATTCACCGACGAAATGAGTTGGTTTGTCCGGAAAGTATTGCTCCAATCCGTGGTTCTGGATTATGTTCTGTATGTTGTTGCCTCTTGTGTTTGTCCTGCGGCTCCCCCAATACCTATTGTGCGCATTGAAGTCGCCGCCGACAATCAGCCTTCCGTTCTTCTGGCTTATGATGTTGTCTATCTCGTCGGTGTTGGCGTCGTCTCTCCTGAATTTGGTGTCGTCCCTCATTTCAGTTATTATTTGAGTTGTTTCCAGCAGGTCTTGGTTACCTGGATTCGGGTAGTTATCATGCTTTATGATATTCTTGACCAGGATCGCGGTGCCGCTTCCTCTGTCTCTTGTTCTGTCGTTCCTGTATATCTTGTAGTTCGGTATCGTGTATTTATCCGTGGGATTCAATCTCGTTTCCTGGAGGAGCATTACGTCCACGTTAACCTCCTCCAAGTGATTGATTAGCTCCATTTAGTGTTTTTTGGCGCTGTTAATATTCCACGTGGAAACTCTTATGGTTTTTGGCTTGACTAGTTTCTTACTTCTTTTCATACAGTCCATTGAAGAAGCTTTCTAAGTTTTTCTGGAATTCTTCTTGAAATTTTTTCATTGCTTGCTCCATGATTTTTAACATGTCTATTGGATAGCTTTGTGTGGACGAAGTGGCTGCGGCGCTTGTTTGTTGAGTGTTTTCTGATGTATTCTGTGGTTGTGCAGCTCCGCTGTAGCTCTTCGGGGCTGGTCTCTGTGGACAGGCCATCGCGTTGGCGGTGTGTGGCCCTCCGCAGTTTGCAGATTTGGCCGGGGTTGTTTTCGGTTTCTCGCAGGTGCTGGTATAATGACTTGCTCCGCACTTCACGCATCTCGGCGGGGCGTTACACTTGAACTGTGAGTGTCCATATGTCTGACAATTCCTGCACTGGGTCACCTTTTTGGTGCTGGATCTGAGCGGTTCCACTTTAATGTTCAGGTTGTTGATTGTGTCTACGTTGAATATTTCTTTCTCGTTCCTAGGCAGGATGGCGATCATGTTGCCTAGAGGTTTGAGTGTTTCTTTTCCATTAACCGTGACTTTCTTCTTCATCCTGTGGATTTTTGACGGATGTAAGTTCAGGAATTCTAGTTCTTCCTTTACATTGTCCTCAGTTACGGTGGTGATGACTCCTTTGAGGACCACGTGCAACAATTCTCGTCTTTCGTATAGAAAGTGTGGAAAGATATCTTGTGTTTTCTCAGACATCTGTCCATTTGGCCTAGGTCTTTTGTGTCGAGCGGCTCTATTTTGATCCCATCGTTTGTAGCTCTTGCTTTTGTAAATTCTATTTTCCCTTTTTTGAAAATGTTGGCCACGTAGTCCCATTTGATCTTGTCACGAAGGATCAAAGGCGAGCAGCTCACTTTTGTTGGCATCGCTGGCTGTGCTGTTGACATTATTTGTTGTTGCTTTTTAGGCGGTTGCGCGGCCACACTTATTATGGTTTCGCTATGTTCTTTTTTTCGCAGAGACGGGAACTCTGTGTTATTTTCTTTCTACTTGTTTTGTTCTTATTTGGACGGGTCAGGGGGGTTCTCCTTGACCTTTGCTGCATTCTTTTTCGTCGATTCTTCGTTGTCTGTTTGTTTTATGGCTCTTTTCTTGGAAGATTTGGATTCAGCGACTTCGGCCAATTCCTCGTCCTGTATTTTTATTTTCTCCAGTTGTCCTCTGAGTTGTTCCAGGCCTCTTGACGTTTTTTGAAGGCTTCGATGACTATGTTCGCCTCCTTGTACAGGTCTTGTATTCTTCTCACTTCCGTGACGAGTGTTTTATTTTCGTTCTTCAGGAACTGGAGTTCTTCCAGAAGATGTTGAAATTGGATGCCTTGCTCGTTATCCATGTTGACACTTTTACTTTTTTCACTACGCACAACGGTACATCGGCTAGCGACCATTTTTCTTTTATAAAGGTGCCTCTTCCATGGGAGAGCGTCGGTCAAGGTACATGCACCTAGTTTCCTAGGTACGACTTACTCTCCCAACGCTGCTCTCCGATGAACTTGGCTAAGTAGTCGATTGCTCTAGACGTGACAGTTCGCTCGACTCAACAACTAACTAACAACTGCTCGCTAGAGGCGAATCTTCTTCAGTACATAGTACATTACTAAATTCACTTGGAAGACAACTCTCATCAATCACTTGCACAAACATTGTTATTTGGTAAAAATATTAATGAAAAACTAAGTTTGCACCAGATATTGCCTAAATCATTAGAGTAAATCATAGATAAATACCATGGTTGAATATATATGGGTTCATTGAGTTCTTTTGGCGCCTTAAATACCAGACAAAACAGAATAAAATACACAAGCGTCTAGAGATCAGGCGTAATTTTCGATGCGGCGAAACGAATAATAGGTATTATTATGACTTTGCGTGGCCCTCCGCTCGCTTCGCTCGCTATGGGGGCTCAATCAACCAGAATTAACCAAGTGCTAACCAAAACTAACCCAAGGCTAATCCAAACTAACCGAAAATTAAGAAAAAAAGGTAAATTAATAAAAAACAATAAACAAAACATCTGTCGCGACCGACGGGAATGGACCCCGCAGCGCAGGAATGACTGGCAAGCACTCTGCCTACTACACCAACGAGGCGTTGTTTGTTGAAGTTTTGCTAGAACGTAGAGACATGGAATCGTTTCGCCGCATCGAAAATTTCGCCTGATGTCTCGACGGTACTTAAAATACGAGGTTAACTGATCAGCTTTTATTTTGTAGGCGGAAGTTTAGAACGTAGAGACATGGATTCGTTTCGCCGCATCGAAATCTAGACGCTTCTTAAAAACACGAGGTTAACTGATCAGCTGTTATTTTGTAGGCGGATCGTTTCTAGATGGATCGACCAATATGAGAGGCCGATTTTCACATAGTGGCCTAGGGCTGTAAAGGATCTTAAAATGCTTATCATGATATCAACCCTACTAGAAAATCACGTCATACAGCTTATTGCAGGGTTATTTAGAGATATCTTAGATGCTTACGCCTTAATAATACTAATACCTATACTATTAATACTTACTGAAAATAGGAAAAATATAGTCAAAAATTAACACTACTTAGTCACTTGAAAGGCATTCAAAGCAAACTAAACTAACCAAACCACATCCCAACGGAACAAAAACAAATAACGAATGGCCGAATGGCGTAGCTTCGACGAAGGCCGTAGATTCCGTTTGCCCGGTTTGCCGTCGATCGATACTAATTCGATTTTACTTTACGAAACTACGAGCTCTGTACGGGCGTGGAAAATCGACAGTAATCAACCGCGTGGCTGAACAGCTGGCGATTTTGACATTTCACTGACGGATTGTGTGTTATTGATCAGTAATGCCGAGGTACCAAAATTATGACTGGGAATCGTGCGCACAAACACATATTTTCGCCCACGCGTAATCAATTTCTCTTCAGATGACACATGCATTATGCTCATCCATTTGTATAGATCAGTGCATTGGTGCTGTGAAGACTGCTCTTCATAATGCAGCATTTCTTGTTGTGCAAGTATTTGCGCAATTTGTAATTTTATTTCGACTTGACGTTTACCTGAAAATTTCTTTATGGTTCTTGCGTATGATAAAAACAGTAAGTCGATATCGTCGTTTACGGAAGAGTTTTTTTGCTGAAAATAGCTAATTATGGACTCTACTGAAGACGTTGATGGTTTACTCCTTGGATTCTTGGTTCTTCGTTTTTTTGTTCCCGTAGAGGGGGAGCACTAGTTTTGGTACACATTCCAACTTTATTATTTTCCGGCACTCCGGAGAAGTCGTCAGTTTCATTATTCTCAAAACTTTGTATAATTGCTTCTGTACACTCTGTGTTAAGTACATGTTCAGACACATTTGAGGATGTTTTCGCAAACCAAAAACGGTCGAAAAAACTCCATATGCTCGGCCCATTGCCATTTTTTGCTTTGATTTGCAGCCTGCCGCGTTTTTGTTTTATTTATATCCTTATAAATCTGACACGTAAATTTTTCCACTTATTTTTGCTTCTTCACCTAAAACAAATTCCTTTTTTAGATTTTTAGCAACTGGAGACAGCTTTAGTACAATAGGGCACAGTTATTAAGTTGTATTAATTTTAGATAGGAAAGAAAACTTAACATTATTTAAAATTAACAAAACTGAAAAACAAGTCTAATTTTAATCAAAAATTTGTTTGAAGAAAGATGTATAATACACTTTTGGAATTATATTTTTGTCAACAAGTTCTTTAAGATGTTTCTTCATGTTTTCAGCTACCGGCAATCTATTTGCATAGGCTCTTACCAAACGCATTTCAGGTTTAACGGTTTCTTTTGGTCTAGTTTTCTTGATTCTACCAAGATTTACTCTCTTAAAAGTGTCATCTTCACACGAAGTTTTTTAAAAAATGTTTTGGGGCTCTGTTTTTCTACTTGAATGATTTTAATGTCGTTCCATATAACTTTTTCATTTTCGGTGTTAATCGAGAAGTTGTTACCCATTTCTTCTTGTAGTAATTCAAGTCTTCGAATGTAAGATCAAATACGTGATAAGGGGTGCCACTTTTTTTGGCATTTCGAATCATTGTGGCATATTGTTCAGGTATGTATATTGGGCTGGCTTTAAGGTACCTCCTTATTTGTTTCTCGATTACACTTATCGCCATCGTTTTGAGAATGTCTATGTATTAAAAAAAAATTGTGTGTAATACTGGATATATTAAGGGCTGGCGAATCTTTTTTGCCCTGCTCGTCTGGGTTCTTGAGAGCCTCACACACATCGCATTGGTCCTTTTTTCGTGAGTAAAAGGAAATATTAAATTCTATGTTAAATATGCGATTAAGCATAATGGAATTAGCAAAGGGCAGTTGTCGAGACTCACGATCTTCCTTATAATCCCTGTAGATATCTGCTAAACTTGTTCCCATCAATGAATTCCCGGGTAGTTTGTGCTCTTAAATAATGAGATTCTATCCTCGGAATAGCTTCAATAAAGTTTCTTTCACTCTTTTTGATTTCAGGGACAAGGGAGGGTTGGTTTCCATGTTTACCTCTTTGATCATCGTGAAGAAGGCCATTTCCGTTTTTTTTTTGTTTAAAGCTGTTCGAATGAGTTTGTCATTTATGTCCAATGTAGCCTTAAAAATGTCTTGCATACCTTTATACGACTTGCAAATCCCCAATTAAGTTTTGTTTTATTTAATTTTAAGCTGCATTTACACTTTTCCCCACAAGTTGGACGTAATTTTCTGGTAGGGAATTATTTTTTTGTTTTTGAGGAAGAAACATATTATGCTTTCCCCGAATTTCTAAGTATTTCCTTTTTTTGACTTTCCATGTATCAGGCCTTGCTTTCCTTTTCTTCCCTTTTTTTTCTCTTCATCTACCAAACATTCATCTATTAAATCTATTGCCTGAATCACATCTCTCCTTTTTTGCTTCCGAATCACTTTCAGGGAAACTGTTGCTTTGCATGTAGTTTGGATCTGCATCCGAATCATCTACGTCACTATCTTCACTATGTATTGGAGAAATATAATATTTTTTTGCTGGCAATCTTTTTAAATGTAAAGTAGTTGGACGCTCAGAACTATATGGCGCCTTATAAGTATTACTGATACATCCTGGTGTAACGTCTTGAGTAACGATAATGTGAACTACTAAAATGTATAAGCTACTAAATAAATATCATCCTGTCCTAAGTTTGAACTTGAACTTGCAACATATTATGTAAACAACGCGAACAGTCAACGGGGGTGATTATGAACCTTAAACGTGCAACGTTCAGCGTTCATATAAAAATGCTAGCGAACCATCAGTTTAGCAGGCCTTTGTCTCTCACCTAAAACCAGCTCCCGGGCTGTCCACATGGTCGCTTTCAGGTTCTAATCTATAACTTTTTTCCTCACCCTAACCCGAACTTGACTTGATCACATGATCGGGAAGTCCGAGGGTCCACAATAGTGAAAGTCGAATCTATGATAAATTTGTTAAAGTTCTGAAAAAGATAATTTTCAAAGAATAATCAGTAGTAAACTTTAAGGGAAAATCTAACTATAAATGGACCCAGATATGCAACAGAGAACCAATTGACACTTACTTCATTTCGAGTAATTAGCGATTAAAAAATCGCATGCATTTTAAATTATTTGAGAGGCAATTTAAAGAAAAGGCCTATTAATTTTAACACATTTTATTAGAAGTTAACATTGCAGAATAAAACGCAAAAACTAAAACTCGGGAAAATTTTTTAATTTTTGAAAAAAACTACTTGGTTACTTTTTGCTTAATATGTCAAAGAATATTTTCAATATGTTCCCAATTCTGTAATACTTGAAGTAACGTTCTAACATAATAAATAAAGCTCTAATAAGCTAATAGTAACAATAATGTAATAGGGTAAAAGCTGCAGTGATTGGCCACCTAAGCTTTGGATTTTGGTAAACATGTAAGGCATTTATTACTATAAGGCGCCTTATTCTGAAGTAATACACTAAATAATAGATAAAAGCATCCGCTTTCTGACTTAGCATACAAATTATGGTCAAAATGCGTCTATTATTTATGAAAAATCGTTTTCTTTTGCGGTAGCAGATTTTATAATGATTGGCCAGATCCATATAATAATTAGCATAGCAAAATAAATAGTAATTGGCCACCCCGTTCATACAGGTATGCATTCATACGTTTTAGGTACCTACCTACTACATACCAACTTACCTACTTACATTTTTATTTTATTTAAATAATAATTTACGAATATAATAAATATACCTTTATAAAGTTTTTATTAAAGAACAGATAATATGGTGTCAAAAAGGTTTCAATCATTACAAGGAAATGATACAAAAAAAACTACAATGCCTTTTGTCGAAACAAACATTGCAGCTAAAGTGCTTCATTTCGGAAGATTTCATCTTATTTTTAACAATACATTTTATATGGTATGTTCTGGTACAGTCTGTGCATCTTACTCCGTATTGACTAAGTGTTATATTGTTAACACACGTAAAACATAGTCCAGTGTAAATAGTTTGGTTCGTAAATGGATTAGGAGCGGATGGTTTAATGATAACCATATTTGTTACAGATATGTTCTATATTGTTGTGGAGGCTTCATGTTTTACCTTATAAATGTTTGGATTTATCAGACAAAATAAAATGAATAGGTAATAAATTTAACATTCGTACTATTTACGAAACAGAAAACACTCTTAGGTCCAAACTAACAAAAACAAAACCTCTCAATGAAAATGAAATTACTAAAAATGTTATCTATAAAATACCATGTGAATGCAATATATTTTATATAGGAGAAACCTGTAGACCTTTATCAAAACGAATAAAAGAACACCAAACTTATATTAAAAATACACAATTCCACAAATCACATATTTGTCAACATGCATTTGATAACAATCACAGAATACAATGGAACGCTTTAAGTATGTTGGCAAAGGAGCCATCATCTAAAAAAAGTGAGATTAAAGAAAGTGCTTTAATTTTATTAAATAAAGATGTATGTGTTGCTTCAACTTCTGTTAGTTTTAACAACACATGGTTACCTTTGCTAAAAACTGAAGTTGATAAGGGACATTTAAAAATTAACTAAACCTCTTTAACAAAAATCATTGAAGTCTTCTTACACGTGTAACAAGAAGTATCACCTCATTAATAAACTCACCTAAATAGGCTACTAACCAGTAATTGCACGATATGACATTATTAGGTGTGTTCTGGCAGCGATTTCAAACGGTTTCAAACCGTCCGGAGTTTGCGCATAACGATATAAGCGACGCTTAAATCGTTATGCGCAAACTCCGGACGGTTTGAAACCGTTTGAAATCGCTGCTAGAACAAACCTATTATTGTCATCTTGTCAAGTCTATTCAAAACTTGACAAATTTTTGCGATAGCTTTTTACTGATATTTACATTTACTAACAATTTTCATTTTTAGATTATTTCGTTCTTGACGACGGGGACAGATTTGATCTCCGAAACGTTGAAGGTTTGTTTTCAAGTTGTCTAGATATTTCAGCTTCGTTAGGGTCACTAAACTAGCACTTGTGCTGTTTACATCCTGGAGCCAGAGCCGAAGAGGCTCTATATAACCAATTCAAAACGATAGTGGAGAGAAAACTCATACTTGTTACGTTAATCACTTCTTTCGCACTATCCACTTCATCCTCATTGTTGTCATTAAACAGTTTTCTCTTCGTTTTTCCTGGCACTATAATTTCAGGTTTATGTTGGAAGTCCGTTTCTGTTGGAGTTTCCAGTTCCAATATATTGGGAAAAGCGTTATCATCTTTAACAGGTACTATTGCAGACTGCTCCTTACCTGCACATTAATTTTCAGTTTCATTTGAGTGAGATGTCCCATGGGGATCATCTTTTTCTATATCAACTGAACTGCATGTGCCGAGCTGTGGATCTATGCAATTTATAAAACTAAGCTTAACATTATTGTTGTTTGGTAATTCTTTGGCATTGTTTTGAGTTTTAGATTTTCTTTTGATTACTAGCTTCTTGTGATTTGTTTGTTTTTCCTTCATTTGCGTTTCTTTTATTTGTTTCTTGTTCAATCTTTCAGTCTTACGTTTCTCCTTTTCCACCTCTAATTCCTTTTTGTTTAGCTATTTTTTCCTTTCTTGCTTTTTTCCTAACTAATGAAGTAGTCAGAACAAAGGGTAGTTTTTCCGTCTCCCTTTTGCCCTTTCTTTCAGGAGTTTTAGACCAAGTGACAAAATCACTGAGCGATGAAGATGAATTATTAGTGACGCTTTGTTCATGGGTAAGAGATGAAGTGCTATAAATATGTTCTATATTGTTGTGGAGGATTCATTCTTACCCTGGAATTGATTGCCTTTGGCTCCACAAATGATTAAATTTCGTTTGAATTGTTATAGAGCCACTTCGGCCCAGGCTCAAGGATGTAAACTGCACAAGTGCAAGTTTAGTGACCCTAATGAAATGTGTACCTAATTTCTTCGATTCGATATCTAGTCGGATATCGTTTTCAAGAAAAGCAAAAAACTAAAAATGAAAATGGTTAGCAAATACAATATATATTATAATTGTCATCTTGTCAAAGTCAGTTCAAAGCCTGACAATCTGCAAGAGCTTTTTACTGTTTTATTGTATTTGCTAACCATTTTCATTTTTAGTTTTTTGCTTTTCTTGAAAACGATATCCGACTAGATATCGAATCGAAGAAATTAGGTACACATTTCATTAGGGTCACTAAACTTGCACTTGTGCAGTTTACATCCTTGAGCCTGGGCCGAAGTGGCTCTATAACAATTCAAACGAAATTTAATCATTTGTGGAGCCAAAGGCAATCAATTCCAGGGTATGAAGTGCTAGGCATTTGGCTGTCAAAGTACGTATTTTCGTTAATTATAATAGGGATATTTTGAATGTCAAATATCTGTACATCTTCGGCCGTTTCTGAAGTCGACTTGGTAAATCTTTTATTAGTTTGTTCGTTCGATTTCTCATTTTCAAGATATAATTCCGATTCAGACATTTCATATTTAATTGCACCTTCGAGTTGATCCATTTCTTCCGGTTGATCTGTTTCTTCGGGTTGATATGTTTCATCGGATTGATCCGTATTTTCAAGTGGACCCAAATCTTCCGGTTGATCCATATCCACAGGTGAATCTGCCTCCAAATATTCCTTATAAAGACGAAAAAGCGTTAAAAAATCGAAACTATGCGCATCATTTTCATCGAAGTTATTAAGCCTTTACATTTTTTCCACTCCAACAACTTTTTCAATCGTTTCGAACGTAATTTCACTTCTCGTTTCACTTGATCCCTTGTCTTGGTCCTTTTCTTTCTTCTTACCAGTGCATTAGTAGTAATCGATTGCAGAGGGATTCCATGGGAAAAGTCCACAAGCACGAAAGCCATTTCTTATTCCTTCTGGTTTCACATCATCAACCACTGTTTCCAGCCGGCCAAAGAACAAGTGTCCCTTCTTAAAAAAGGTCCTCTTTCTATCTACTCTAAAAGCTATTCATTTCCTATCCTGTAAACACAAGAATAAAACATGTGGCCTAAACTGGTACAATATAAGCTTCACATAATCTTATGAAAAGGATAACAAATAGTTACTTTCACTTTCAGCCCTTAAAACTGAAACGCTTATTGGTTTTACCCGCCTGGATGGCGACAGACCACCGATAAATTTTCCTATCAGGTGTCGATGCATTAGAAAATGCTTACACGGCCAACCCTGACGATAATTCGCTCTCGAATTATGCTGGAAACAGCTGAACTTCTCTAACGTCAATCTGGAACAATGAGAAAATACAAACCAAAAATTTGCCAAAACATGCCATGTTGATAAACTATAAACGTGTGAGCGCATTACGAGTAGCATTGTATGAGCATTACTAAATCCTTCCACATGATAAGATATACTTCATAAATTTCTGTAAATTGCATTGCTACAATTGTTAACTAAACAAAACACTCCGCCTTTCAACAAGCTTGTCAATTATTTCATCGGAGTAAAATAACAATTATTGTTAACAAACATGTTTTCAAAGCGCTCCGGCTCGGGACAAACTCACCGTAAACTATTTCAGCGGCGAACATGACATGTTTGCAAAGCGTACCGGCTTTCAACAAATCGGTCGTAAACATTTAATCGAAGAACATGACATGCTTGCAAAGCGTTCCGGCTTTCAACAAACTGGTCGTGAAATATTTAATGGTAGCAACATAACAATAATTATCAGCAAACATGTTCGCAAAGCGTTCCGGCTTTCAACAAATTCAACATAAATTATTTCAAAAACAATTATTATTAAACATTTTTGCAAAGCGTTCCGGCTTTCAACTAACTCAAGTTACACTAATTCATCGGGGAACAAGACAATTATTATTAAACATCTTTGCAAAGCGTTTCGGCTTTCAACAAACTCAAAACAACTTATTTCATCGGAGAACAAGACAATTATTATTTATTAGACATGTTTGC
>MU182893.1:120019-135152 GCA_016904865.1 Pissodes strobi | reverse complement strand
TATAGCATCAGGTGTCATAACAGAATTATTGACTATACAAAAACAAATTTCAAACACAGTACCGTTGCTCTCGATTCTTAAGTTAGCTTTACTATCATCATTACTTCCGATACCCTTTAAAGTTAACAAAGCAGGTTCAAAATAACATAACTTTTTTTAGCGACTTTTTCAGGCAACAAACTAGGTATATTCCGTTCCAGTATCTATTAAACAGTTGATTTGGGTGCCTTGAATGGTAAAAGTGGTGCAAAAATCACGATCTGAATTTATGCAAAAGTAATTAATTCGTGGCGAAGACCGTTGGTCAATTTTTTTTCTTGAAAAACATATTTCTGTAATTCAGAGTTGAAATTATTAAACTCGATTTTTTTTAAGACAATGTCGATTTAAAGGGCCCTTTTGTTTGTAAGAATAACAGGTGTCCGTATTAATTAAATTGACTTTAGTATCTTTAGAAGAAAATGTAGAATGAACTCTTTTTACAATGTTCCTGATAACGAACGAGATTCAGTAATTTTCTTATTTGCCAAAAGGGTAAGGAGTTGACTGACCGATTCTACATCGCTATTGAACGCAGCAGCTTTTACATGAATATCAGTTATAGGCGATTAACAATTTCCAAAATGTTCGTAGTGTTTAATCCAAAATTTTACGTATTTATGAAAAATATTTTCTTTCGCGCATACTCACAGTATAAATCTGCATCGTCGCTGGTGTACCAACTCGCCCTCCGCAATTTTTCATTGAGGTTGCGCTTCGCAGGGTAAAGGCTACACAACTCGTTCCGCAGCAAATCCCAGGTTCACTGTGCAGGATTCCATGCTGATAACCACTCCTTAGCTTCTTCAAATAAGCCACTTGAACCTCTAGCCAATAGTTCATCCTTCGACCAATGAAAAGTTTGGCAAACTTCTTCCAGCTCATCACACCTTTTCGAGGCTTCTTCCTCGTTTCGAACAGGATCAAAAATCGGAATATCTATTGAAGTTAACACCGCGTTATTATTCTCATTCTTTAGTGCTCTCAAACAGTCTGTTAGGATTTTCTCGAATTCCTCCATATTTTCACTCAAAAGTAGATTATCGACAAACACTCGAAATTAATGAAGCGTAATTGTTTATTTTCTCTGTGTAGTTTACGTCACGACCGTTTTACACCTCTGTCACATTTCTAGCGAGATGATCAAACTCACAACACTGGGAATTTTTAAAGACTTATTATTTTATTTTACACTGTGCAGCTCGCATTGCGACGACTTTACACCTTTGCGGTACTTTTAGTAGTTCTATTCCACTTCTGATGTAGGAAAAGTCGTAATTTTCACAACAAACTTTCTATTTTCCAATCAAACAAGTACTTATTTAATACGTGAATACAAATAAATGGCGTGGCGCTCAATCTGCCGGCCAAAGAACAAGTGTCCCTTCTTAAAAAAGGTCCTATTTCTACCTACTCTAAAAGCTATTCATTTCCTATCCTGTAAACACAAGAATAAAAGATGTGGCCTAAACTGGTACAATATAAGCTTCACATAATCTTATGAAAAGGATATCAAATAGTTACTTTCACTTTCAGCTCTTAAAACTGAAACACTTATTGGTTTTACCCGCCTGGATGGCGACAGACCACCGATAAATTTTCCTATCAGGTGTCGATGCATTAGAAAATGCTTACATGTATTCACATTCCTATACTTACATGCATGCACTTATATACTAAAATAAACAGTATGATTATTGGTTATTTTGGGAGCCAGGTTCAAGTGAGCAAAGGCTGTTTACTATTATTTATTTCATTATCTATTTAAAACAACCAAGTAAAAACGTAATATACATGCTTATTTTATTTATAGGCAGCCGTTAATTTCACTCTATTTATTTATTGCAAAATACCACTCAAAAACGCATATATTTAAAGACAACTGCTCTTGTACCCTTATTATTTATTATTAAAAAAGAATTACTCACCCGACCGCTCTGTTAACTTATAATCGTCGCTTGAAAGTCCAGCCTATTATTTTCTTCTATTGCTCTTCTGTTATTCCAGGAACTTTCACTATTATAAGTGAACTACACCTTTATTTTCTCGGTTTAATTAAATAAAACACTCGGTAACTCGGTATAGGATCTATTGTTCTCCTTAGTACAGTGATCGACCGATGCCAAAAACGGCTAACAGAATAATAATAATCCCCGAAAAGACCCCTTGTCAGCCCCTCTTTTCCTATTTCTAAACAGTAACATGATAATCCTTACATCATAAAACTCTAAATATCTTAAAAATACGTTATAAATTGCTAGCCTGGTACTATTATCCCAGGCTCCATGTAAAGGAGGGTTGATTACTCAAATTCGTAGAAATGGTCACACACACTTGACATTATTTTACGACATGAAAACATATAAATTTACACAAGAGTCCTTGCCTTAATAAATGTGTCAATAGGAGACTAATTAATTCTGATATTAAGTATACCGACTAAGTACTATTAATATTATTCGTTTCTAAAGACTAGGTTTTTGTCAAAAGTCGAGGAAATGCTCACATGGCCAGACTGACACAAATTCGCTCTCGAATTTCCCACTTTCTTTTGGCCACTGCACTGGTCACTCCAACCCATTTGGTATGGCATCCGTCGATAGGCTGCTGGAAACTGTAAGAACGAAATTTGCACGCAATTTACTTGTCAACACACTTTTTTGAAGATCGTGAACAAGAAGCAACCAAGTTTTAAGATGAATCAGTAAAATAACGTCGGTAGATCATTTATTTTCAATCGTAATACTTTTTTGTTTCGCAAAGCGTTAAAGCTTTCAACATTACTGTAAAGCATAAAAACTTTCAATATTACTGCAAAGCGTAAGAGCTTTCAACATTACTACAAAACGTCAAAACTTTCAATATTACTGCAAAGCGTAAGAGCTTTCAACATTACTGCAAAACGTAGAAACTTTCAATATTACTGCATTACTGCAAAACGTAAAAACTTTCAATATTACTGCAAAGCGTAAGAGCTTTCAACATTACTGCAAAACGTAAACACTGTCAATATTGCTGCAAAGCGTAAAAACTTTCAACATTACTGCAAAACGTAAACATTTTAATTATTACTGCAAAGCGTAAGAGCTTTCAAAATTACATGCAAAGCGTAATAGCTTACAACAGTCAAATTATTTAAACAAATTAAGGGAAAAATAGTCAGATATTGCTTAACCTATTGTTACGTATGCCAGTTCTCTATCTCTCTCTAATTCGGAGCTATGACCAATAGTATTTGCAAGATGTTTTGTTAAAGCTTGTATATCCCTGTCATCGCCATTAAGGCCAGTGAGCAAATAAAACGGAGTGAAACCAGTTGAATTTTGAACGGTTCAATTTAAAGTGTGTTGTAATTTCGCAACCAAGTTCGGCCACTCTGTGTTATTTCGAATTTCGGTTCTCAACAAATTTAAAAATGTAGACACATACCTTTCAACCTGCCCTTTTCTGCGAGGGGGCTTTTCGCTTTTAGATGGTGATCAATTTTCGAGCTAGATAATAATTCTTTTACCGCCCGATCCGTGACATTTGTACCACGATCGGATATAAATCTTACAGTGTTGCCAAAAATATTTAGGTAAACCTTTAATTTTTCGCACATCTCTATGCCAGATAATGATTTAAGTGGAATCAAAAAAATGTATTTTGTAAATGCGTCGACCAAAAGTAACAAGTGTTTATGGCCTTCCGCCGTTTCTGGGAATGGACTGACGCAGTCTGCATGCACCGTGTGAAAAGGAATTGGGATCTTGTCAATGGGATGTAAAAATCCTTGTTTTTGGCCTGAGTGCTGTTTACTTGCGATACATTTTAAACAGTGGATTACAATATTTCCTGACGAACCTTGCCGTGCCGGGAAACCAAAAATAATGATTTATTTTTGCAATTGTCATATCCATCTCGATGTGGCACTGTTCGTCATGAAACAACCTCAACAACCCAAGGCGGCTCTCTTTCGGGACAAAGGCTCTATAAACTGGCGGGTTTTGACCCAGGTTAATTTTCCGGAAAAGGATATCGTTTTGACAAAAATAATCCGAGGTCAATTTGCCCTCCCTTAACTTATCAATTATTTCCTGCGTTTCTTGATCTTTAAATTGATTTATCTTAAGCCAATTATCAATAGAAATGGTTGAAATATCAAGAACTTCTGTATCTTTAACGGGGTTTCTACTCAAAAAATCAACATGGGTACCCCATGTTGATTATGCTTGCCCTTTCTGTACTCAATTTGAAAATCAAAGGTTTGAAGAAATAACCACCACCTCGCGATCCCAGGAAGTAAATCTCTTTTGTTTTGCGTCAACCTTAGGGAGTTGTAATCTGATATTAACTTAAAGGAGATGCCTGTTAAGAAAATTCTAAAATGTTTAACCGCATAATAGCCGGCAAGAGTTTCCAGTTCATATGAATGATACTTTGATTCGTCATTAGAAGCACGTTTTGAAAAATATGACACAACTTTCAATTCCTTATCGTGACGCTGAAATAAAATTGCTCCGAACCCTACCGAACTAGCATCTGTGTGTAACTCTGTCTCTAAATTTGGGTCAAAAATTGTTAATAAAGTCGAGGAAATGCTCACATATATTTTCACTTAATTTTTCTTTGTTCAAAGTTGTGCTATTCCAAACCATGGACTACTATTATAACTGATACTATTATTATCACTGAATTGTTCGCTAGCTTCTAGAAAATCCTGTATTTTCTATTAATTGACCAGGATTTCTACTACTTATTACGTCACTTTTATTGTTCACTAACTTCTTGGAAATCCTGTATTTTCTATTAATTGGTCAGGATTTCTACTACTTATTACTTTCACTTTTATTCACAGGATTCGAAGGATCACAATCCTCCTCGAAGAACCATAATTCCGTTATCCTGCTCGAAGGATCATAATGTGTCGGTTAAGGCTGAAAGTTGCACTATTTCTCGCATTTATATCCACTTGAAAAAGACTACTTATTTATTTTAGCTGAACTTTAATTGAAAATTTATTTATCAATATTTACTAACTAGCCAACTGCCATTGGCGCCAAATACTGGGTCGACGAAGCGACCATATTATTGATTATATTTATTGACCTATTGACTGTTAGACGACTACTACTACTCGCGCACTGCGCTCTGGAAGAGACGCAAGGCCTAATCTATAAAAATGCAAACTTGCATAACGCAACAACTATCATGGTCGCTATAAATTTCGCAGTCAACTTCGCTGTGATCACTTTCATCTGCTTGAGCCATTGTCTGCGGTGCCGCTTGCACCATACTCTCTGCCTCCTGGATGTTTTCTCCCGCCTCATTTTTGTCTTCGAAATCTTCCCAGAAGTCTTGACTACTTAGTAACTCTTCCATCTCGGATGTGCTCAAATATTTGCTTGAGAACGCCGTTTTATCTAAAATTAAATACTTAATAATCAGTAAAATATTGTTTTCAAATTTTAGATGAAAAAGAAGACAATCAAACAATAAAATACAGCATCAAAATAATAACAAAAACAAATACCTACCTGTGTATGAAGAAAACAATTTTTTCTCCGATTGACAGCAAATATTAATTTTGCAGACACATATCAATCAGCAAAGTATTACTTTTCCTGCCTTGGCAGCAAAGTAAGTACTTTCCTGCCTAGGCAGCAAAATGATTGGTCTCCATGAGAATAAAACGTTTGACATAAGTTGTCAAAGTACAATTATTATGGACATATACATTTCCATAGCAACCAACCGTTCCAACAATTGCGATTTCTATCAAATTTTGTTTTAATTTATCTCTACAGGAAAAATAAAAAGATTGTGGGAATTGTAATAATTTGCAAATATACCATATACATATATCATTATAAACAATCGGATATGTTCAACTCGGCAGAAATGTAGATTGACTCGCAACGCCTCGCTAAGTACGACTGACTGTGACCTGTGACTAGTTAGAGTATATCATATCTAGACGCCCCCCTCATGCTTAACTCAACTCGGTGGGGCGCGTTATACGTAACGCGGGGTCACGTAGACCCGGTCAGTAGCAGTTACGGGTTAAACTATTTATTTTGACTTATAAAGGCATTTTGATGACAGATAATTATACAAGATGTCCCCAAGGTGTGTGATGGAGCTCTAAGAAGGTGAAAAATAGTTTATATAAAAAAGTTATATAATAGATATAGCTTTACAATCTAAAAATATTTTTGTGATTGTACAGGATATTACAGAAAAGGGTGACATACCAATATGTTTCTATAATATATTATTTAAATTTAATATTTTTCATATATATTTTTTTAATATACACATATTTTTTTTCATAATTAACTTTAACAAATTAAATGTAACTTTAACACACTTTGTAACAAATTGAAATAATATACCTATAAAATTAAAATATATACTAACAATATAATAAATTTTACAAAATAAACTTAACGAATTTATTATACAATTTTAATTAACAATAATTTCATGTTTTTTAATAGCATAATAACATCTTGTGGAAAAGGTTTTGTTTGTTTTTAGGTAACTTCTACGCAAGTTACATTACATTGTATTGTTTGGATCAGAAGATATCAAAAGTTGATGAAATAAGTCTGCCATGGTTTGAATTCGAGAACATTTTCGGGTAAAATGTTCACGATATCTCTTAATATCTTTACTTTTACTTTCTTGAGCTTCTTTCGAAAGAAGGCCTATGTGAGCTATAGCGTTTTCTATTATAATATCAATCTGTGAATTGTTGTTGTCATATTATATCACCATGGGATATGGCACATCAAATCCCATCGTCCTCCCCCAGGCTGGAGAACACCGAAGTACAAAGTGTGGAGCTGATCAATAAGAGTTTGTGACAAGAGGGGCTGCATTATATTAGCAGGCAGGAACGTCAAACTGGTGAGACCAGTTTGATTACGGGGAGTGACGCCCCCGCCATTCCAAGTTGCCACGGGATGTGGCCCATCAAATCCCATCGTCCTCCTCCAGGCTGGAGAACACTAGAGTACAAAGTCTGGAGCCGATCACTGGGGGGTGATCCAACAAACCCCATTTTTACCTCTGTCAGACTAGGGACCACCAGAGCAATGAGTCTGAGGCCGATGCTTCCAGTGGAAGCGGCCCCAGGTGGTAGATGGATACGCCTACTCGCATCGTCCGGTGAAAGACCACCCCATCAGAACTGGGAGGCGCTAAGTGGTTTTCCCAAATCACGTTCCGCTTCCGCGCTGGTGTTCCCGGCTTCCACAGCAGGAATATATGGACATGATGGTGCTTCCAGGATCAAAATATTCCGGAAGTAAACTCCCCGGCCATTCGGATCTCCGGGCGCTGGGTGGCCCTGGGAGCCCTTCATTCCGCATTTCACAGATAGCAAAGATACCGAACCAATTTAGAAAAGATTTCTGCAACATATGAGGCCTAAATACAAACATAAATTCGGTACACCAACATCTACAAGCAACTAGCCCTTACAGAAACACAAGTATGTTCTACAAAAACAACACTGAACTACTCCTATCCTGGTTACGACTTACATACCCGATTTAGACATAAGTTTGGAATATGCATTTTTGTACGAAGCGACCTTTCATGTCACCGCGAGGAAACACTCGAACCGAACAACCTTGACGTCATGTGGCTCAAGTTCACCGCCAAGGGATTAACCAAGTTTATATGTTGTCTCTATCGCCCTCCGAGCGATAGAGCCTACCAAAGCTTTTTCTCAACACTAGCTACCACTTTTGACTCAATACAGGTCGATCACCCCAGTTCAGAAATAATCGTTCTGGGAGACTTCAATGCCCACAACACACTGGCTCAAACATCACAACAAGACCGACAACGAAGGTAGAGAAGCTGAAGCATTTGCCATCAGCTGCGGGCTTGCTCAACTTGTAGACGAACCAACTCGAATCTCAGAAAGGGGCGAATTCGCCGCCCTCCTGGATCTTTTTCTAACCACCAATCCTGACCAGTACAAAATTACAGTTGGTCCGCCATTAGGTACTTCCGACCACAAACTTATTACAACGGTGTGTGAATTGTCACTCATACAGAAGGACCCACCATTGCCTCGCAAAATCTGGCATTACAATTCTGCAAATTGGGACGATCTAAGGGAGTTCTACCTAGATTTTCCTTGGCTCGACGTCTGTTTTGGCACTGACGACCCGTCAGTCTGCTGCGAAGAGATCACGCAAGTAATCTCCTCAGGAATGGAAGCATACATCCCAAATTCCATCAAGTTACCATCAAAAGGAAAGCCCTGGTTCGACAGAAGATGCGAAAGAGCTGTAGGTAGGAAACAGCAAACCTACAAGTACTGGCAGCAAAATCAGACCGCTGAAAATCGCATTTATTTTGTCGAAGCGAGAAACGAATGCAAACGTGTGATCGACGAAACTAAGGAGAAACACAATCAAAGGATCAGGAATAAACTTTTGCAATGTCCCAGTGGTTCCAGGAATTTCTGGTCGGTAGCAAAGGCAGTAAGTAACAGCTTTACAAAAACGTCTCTCCCACCTTTGACGGACGAACGTGACATCACGGCGACTACAGCCAAGGAAAAAGCAAACATGCTCGCTAAAATGTTTTCATCGCACTCTACCTTAGACGTCCCCCAAGGCAAGACTCTCCCCACCATATCGAACATCAACACTACCATGGCAGAAGTCAAGTTTCATCACCATGATATTCGCAAAATCCTTAAAGAACTAGATACGCAAAAGGCATCAGGACCGGACGGAATACCTGCCATCGTGCTAAAGAACTGCGCCAACGAACTAACACCCGTTTTTTCCAGGCTTTTTTCTCTTTCTTACGGAAAAGGGATTTACCCATCCTCTTGGAAAGTCGCTCGAGTGCAACCTGTTCCAAAAAAAGGCAAGAAAACCACGCCCTCAAACTATCGCCCAATTGCCTTGCTTCCAATAATATCCAAAGTCATGGAACGTGTAGTCAACCAGCAACTACTCAAGTACCTCGAGAACAACAGAATAATCAGCGATAATCAATACGGCTTTCGCAAAGAGAGATCGACAGGAGATATATTGGCCTATGTCACTCATATATGGAGTAGGGCAATTGAAAACTACGGAGAGTCTCGAGCGATTGCGTTGGATATTTCAAAGGCATTCGACAGAGTTTGGCATGACGAACTGCTCAACAAACTACCGTCCTTCGGACTGCCAGCCTCTCTCTGCAGCTGGCTGGCCAGTTTCCTTAAGAATCGATCCCTACACGTTGCAGTCGATGGACACATCTCGGACACATTCACCATGAACGCGGGCGTGCCTCAGGGCGCAATACTTTCACCAACTCTGTTCCTCATCTATATTAATGACCTGCTGATCGAAACGAATAATCCTGTTTACAGTTTTGCAGATGACAGTACCCTTGTCTCCCACTTTAGATCAGAAAACCCCTTACCAGCGACTGAGACTCACCACCGCAGACAGGAGCAGATTACAGCTATTAATCAAAACCTGGAGAAAGTTCAAACTTGGGGCGACCGAAATTTGGTCCAGTTCAATGCAGCAAAGACCCAAGCAGCAACGTTTACCAAGAGGGCCAATACAGCGGGCCCTGACATCATTATGGCAGGATCGACCATTCCTTCATCCTCGTCAATCGGACTGCTTGGTGTCTCGGTCAACAGCAATATGTCATGGCATGACCATGTTGCAAACATCGCAAAATCAGCCTCCCAGAAGCTTGGTGCGCTATTTCGCAACAAAAAACTCTATACACCGCAGCAGTTGCTCTTGCTGTACAAAGCGCAAATAAGACCGTGCTTAGAATATTGCTCACATATCTGGGGTGCCGCACCAAATCATGCCCTAAAGCTTCTGGATTCCATTCAGAAGAGAGCTGTGCGTCTCGTCGGCGACCCGGAGTTTACCCGGAATCTGGATAGTCTGGAACACCGCAGACATGTGGCCGAGATGTCTCTGTTTTACAGATAATTTCACGGCAGATGTTCCCAGGATTTAGCCCGCATCATCCCGCCCCTGGCAACTCCTGTCAGACAGTCATGACAGACGGCAGGAGCGCACCAGTTCGTCGTACAACTAGAAACACCTAGAACATCGCTTTACAAGAACTCCTTTGTCTGGCGCACTGCATCACTGAGGAACTCACTTCCAGGACATCTGTTTCCCACTAATTACAACCTACAACTATTCAAGAACCGTGTCAATCAACATCTTCGCACACATACCGCTCGTCGAGCGCCATAGGATCTCCCTTTAGTGTGTTTGCCACTGCCATAAAAAAAACTGATTTAATTTTAAATATATTACAACGGTTTTTTAAGCGTAAAGTTTAAATTTTTTCTCATGTATAGCAAGCCCACTTGACATTGTCATTGAAATGATCCACAGCATATATCATAAATTTTTATTTACTCCAGTTATTTCTGTTGAAGTCTCAAAATTACTGAAAAATCGCCTAGCCGAATTTCCGTCGTTAGTACTTCCGTAGCTTTGCGGATAGCTTGGGTTGATCCACTAACAAGCCTAACTTAGTTTTAAATTCGTATTGCATTCCTTTTTTTAGCTCTACGTTCCTTTTACCTTCTGCTGCCTGCCACTTACACGATTTAAATGTGTAAGATAAATTTAATATCCATTCATAAAATCTTATCAATGAAACGATGATAAACCTAGCAGCAATCGCTGCACATGGGGCAGGGATACCGAAACGTGGAAAAATTCCAATAACAAATATTACATAAACTTTTGCTCTTCATATAGTCTATTTATCACTACTAAAGAAATAAAAAATAAGAACCTTCAAACCCAGCCTCCCCCCCTCCTTTTTCCACAACTCAGTGATGACTATGCGTAACGGAACATTTTTCATTGGCTTATTTGTATTATAATAATTAAAGTTACACCACTCCTTTTTGAATCAAAGTTGCTCCTTTTTTTACAAATAATGTTGATCAAAATGTATTAAGTTTTATTTTGTCAAAGTATGTCAACTTGAGTGAAATTAAACAAATATTCAATAATTCATAGTTAAGGTTTTTAAAGAGATGAAGCACGCAGGTTATTTGCGATTTTTTAAGGTTATTATTAACTAGTCCTTATTCAACCAAGACGATATTTAAATAAAAACTCATGAGACTTTATAAATATTTGGTGTAGAAATCGTACAGGGGATAAGTAAGCACAAAAAACAAAGTAGTTGGGTAATTTCAAATTACTTTATAAATTTATAAATGGTAAAAGCATATTAAAAAAACAATCCAAATCTGAAGAACATTCATCAGCTGGCAAGTGATCTTGAACATCCGATGGTAAAAACATGGATAAAGCTGTGACAGAAAATGCCTTTCTAATGCCCGCAATAAAAGGGTCAGATGAAAACAGCAACCTCTTTAAGATATCTTCGTTTGTTTTGGTTCTGGAAACTTTTCGAGAAAACCTTTCTCTATATTTCTTAACGTCTTTGTTTCTGCTTTCTGCTGCTTCCTCTGATAATTGACCAACAGGAAGAAGAGCCGCACGAATAACTTCTGGGCCATGAATTAATATTAGATGGACAGTTGGTGTCATATGTTACCACGGATATGTTACAACCAATATTCTTGCTGTTTCAACAGTATAAGATTTAAACAAATTTTCATCAATTCTGTTATAACTAGTAATGACTTCAAGAACTACAGACAGTCTTTTTAGAACATTTATATCAAGGCGAGTAATTTTGGCTGTTATATCTGGGTTCTCAAAAGACGCCTTGCAGTATTGTCATCGTTGCTGCTACCGAACCCCGGCTTTGGCTCGTCTATGATTAAACCCAGTTGTTCTTTAAATTCTTTTTGAATCCTTTCTTTGTTTTTAGCAACTTTTTCTTCTTCTTGTGATCTGACAGACCAAGATTTAACTTCCAGTTTGTAAGCCAGATTTAGAAAATATTCAAAAAATCGAATTCTGCTATGCAAAATTGGTAACTTAAAATATTGCCTGGTTTTTCTAGCATTAAATTAATGTTATTAAAATAATCTTTTTGATTTGATAAACAGACATAGCATTTTTGAGTACATTTATTGCCTGTTAAAGCATTTCGAATCTTGCCATTGATCATACTAGGAATCAAAATATGTTTTACTAGTATGACTCTGTTCTCAGTTTGTAGACTGGTTTTTTTTTGTAGGTTATCAATTTGGCTGTCAGCATGCAATTTTTCTTGTAATGAAACATCTGTGGTTTCTCGAATAAATTGAAGTCTTATTGACCTACAATAAAGCGGGGAAGACGGAAAAGGGTTGTGCCATATAACTTTTTTTGGGTTACTGTTCGAGGGATCTTTAGTAACTTATTTAAGTGGTACTAATCATGTAACAAATACACTTGCGTCTGATTCCCCTGAATTTTCGAAATTCTGCTAGTATTCGCTAGCCCCGAACTTCCGTCGAAGCCATATTTACAAATTAAAAATAAATTACTTAGCTCATGTCATCAAATTGAAATAAAATATCCTTTGGCAAAGTCAATATTCTTTCCGAGGTATGGTTTAGTAAATCCAGTAGGTGTACTTCCGCGCCTATAGATGAAATTTCTATTTTTGGTGGATAACATCCTTTCTTCGCCTTTTTTTTTGTTGAGGTGTAAAAATGCTCTCTTATGCACCCCCTCGGGTGAGGGGAGTGTGGTACTCTCCTCTCTGGGCATACCCACTAAAACGTCACCATCTTCGATTGATGTTAGTGACTCTACGTCACTCTTACATCGTCTTTCGTTGGCGTGTTGGCCTCCTGTTGTTCTTGATGATTCTAGGCAGGATATTGTGTTTGTGATATGGTGTTTGGAATGTGTGCTAGTGGGTTAGTTATTTTTGGGGTTTTTCTGAAGTAGTTAGCTACAGTTTTTTATGAGTTAGTTGGTGTTAGTATTATTTTTGGTGTTTTTTATTTTTATGATTTTTATATAATTTTTATGTGTTTTTTGTGTGTTTATTGTGGCCCTCTTACGGTGGTTCTCGTAGGCTTTTGAGCCTTGCTCTATCTGGCCGGTCTTCCCCGTCAAATAGTGATGTTATTAGTGGATTTGTGTGATTGTGTACTTGTCCCAAGAATCTAACATGTCATGTCTGTTTGTTAAGTGTTCGTGAATTGTTTCACGTACAGTAGAATATCACACAGTTTTTTAAAGAAAAACACTTAATAACGAAATTATATGCGTAACGCGTTTTGACAAGCGTCTGTTGGCTGACAGCGTGTGTTGTTTGTTTCAAGGCTAATGTGATTTAATAAAGAGATAAGTTTACTTGACTTTGATAAGTTTATTTTGCAAATTAGTGATGCCTACGAGACAAGACGAGACGAGACTTTGAAAGATCTCGTCTTGTCTCGCAAGAATAGCGGAAAGTCTCGTCTCGTCTCTCGTCTTGGAATAAAAGTCTCGTCTCGCCTCATGTCTCGCGCGAGAGTCTCGCAAAAATCTCGCAAAATGTTCATGTTTCCTGTGTAAATGAAATACACAAATAACATCAGTTCAAATTTTTATTTTAATGAACAAAAACATAACAATTTAACAAGACAACAAAAATAGGGAAGAAAAACGAAAATCGATCATAGATACAAATAATAAATAATAAAATCAGTTCTAATTTTCATTTCAACGAACAAAAACAAAATACAGAGAAAAAACGAAAATATGTTATGTAGCTTGTGTCACTTTTCATGAATCCTCCCTAATATCTCAGATATTAAAAATGCGATTTTTTCAAATTTTTCGGGGCTGGTTTTCTTCAATTCTGATAGATGATAGTCGTAACTAACATATCTTATTGCGATATTTATTTATATTAATATTATTATTATTATCATTATTATTATTATTAATAAGCACATAACTCGGAAAGCACCAATAACATTCGCGATAATTAGAATAATTAATTATATATTTGACATTTTTATCTGAGATACTTCGAGACTTTTGCGAGACTCTCGGGCGAGATTTGATACGAGACTTTTTGAGAGTCTCGTCTTGTCTCACAAGGAAAATTTAAAGTATCGTATCGAGTCTCGTCTCGAAAGCGAGACGAGACGAGATTCTCGCAAACGAGAATTTCGTGGGCATCACTATTGCAAATTAATGAAATTTGAATTTGCAATTTTTTCCACGTTCGGTTTCCCCCTGCCCCAGTGTGCGCTGTTCGTCTATTATTGATTTACTTAAACAGTAATTAAGTTTATCATAAGATCAAACGAACTTACCAAGTGATGTTCGATCTTGATTATATGATGACCTCGTCGAAATAAAGAAACTAAATGTAGTATAGCGGGTTAGAAGAAGGGGGAAGACTTTTCTCCACAAATGAGAATGCCAATCTTTAGTTTAAGAGTTATGCATTTCGATGAGTTCACTCATCATCATCAGACTCTAAAATATATTTTTGTATAAGAGAAATACATTCAAAATAACAAAAGTACGTCAAAATTACAATAAAAGTCAAAATTATACAGAAAATTTTAAAAAACTCACCACACACTACTTAGCTATAATGTTGTATGTTTACATAGCAAACAATGACAAAGGAAATAAATAAATTAACAAATTGGTACACGTCGCGACATCCAGTAAACACAGTTAAAACTAAGGTTTTTAAACATTGAATTAAAAGAAGGAATATATAACGGTGAAGGCGGAACATGCTCGAATTATCAATGGTCGTAGACAGAGTACTATAGTAGTAATACCCCGTATTTGGTGAAAATTAAAATACTCTAGGGCAGATTAGTTAAGAAAAGGGAAAGTTTAGAAAGAAAAAAAAAGGGGAGGGGGAGAAGGGTGAGAAATTAGTATTTATCAAGGAGGGTATTAATTATTTATTTATTGGAATTCGGAAGGCTGTGTGGACTTAAGGAGTTAAAAAATAGATTACTATCAAACTTAGTCTGTTCATTAACACAAACATAATCTGGTGATTTTATGGCCTTGTTAATTTCAAGGATTTCTAGAAGGTCCAACTTTAAGCCTTTCTGGCAAACATGAAGAACTTCCGCGTCTGCCTCCGGCACGAATCTATGTCTGGCCTCGATAATATGGTTAGCGAATGGAGAAGAAGTATTAGTAATAAACTTATTTAAGTT
>MU182893.1:97464-115019 GCA_016904865.1 Pissodes strobi | reverse complement strand
CGTAGGACGAGTCTCACGGTATCGACTACGGAGACATGGATGCTTCGATGGCTAGGAGTTAAATGGATTATTTTTTTTTGTAAGGAGGGGAATGCTCCCTTATACACACCCCGGGTCGGTTAACTCCCGGGGTAGTGTGGGGCTCTCCCGAAGGCATACCCACTAAACCCCTCCATCATGCAGAGTCACTTCCTGTCTGCTCTGCCTTTAGTGATTACGGGCACTAGGCCTGTCTAATCACAACCTTTTGTGTCTAGGGTCCATTGCTGCCGCCTCAAGCAGGCACCTATCGTGATGTTGCGCATTACATCGGTTATTCGTCTCTTGTTATGTCCTGTTGTATCCATACTTCTTTCTAGATTTTTGCTGTTATATGTTTACTACAACATGTTTATTTTACAGTTTGAGTTATTTACACATTTATTAAATTAGGATATCATACTTTATATGTACATATTTTTGTTATTTTTATTTACATATTTTTAAGTTGTGGTGTGACATATTGTTGCTACATGAAGCAGTATACTTGGATTAGTCATTGTTGACTAATGGATCTTCTTCCAATGCTATTATCGCATCTCTCGGTCTCTTATAATACTGTCGACCATCTGCTGTAAGCTTTGGCTCATAGTCCACCAGTCGTTTCAGCTCCTGATTGGGATGATGCCCAGCTCTACTTAAAGCAGTCCTAATGGGATCTTGTAAATATTTCCTAAGGGGTATCCATTGCATTTCACGATGTATATCAGAGTTCCTGATGAACCATGGCGCTCCTGATGCTAGCCTGACCGCTCTATTCTCTGACGCTTCTAGTCTATTAATGTATGTCCTAGCTGCATTGGCCCAACTGGGGCATCCATAACCCAGTTGTGCCCTGATTATGGCCTTAACTAGTAAAAGCTTGGTGTTAGGGTCCATGCAACTGCCTCTACCTAGCAGGGGATGCATTTGAGTTATTGCTAATCTTAATCTCTTCAAAAGTTCATTGCAGTGTTTAGTCCATGAAGTTCTGTCGTCATATATTATTCCGAGATATTTTACATCCTTGCTCCATGGAATGCTTTGATCATTAATAATTAATTCCAGGCCTGGATCCAGGAATCTTCTTCTAAAAAATATAGCTTTAGTCTTACTAGAGTTTATCTTTATTTTATTGCCATTTGCCCAGCGGATGAAAGAGTTTAGAGTTGTCTGCAAATTTCTGGTTATTAGTTCTGGACTTCTCGATTTCGCCATGAAGGCCGTGTCATCGGCAAAAAGTGCTCTGAAAATATAAGGCCTATCAACAAAGTCGCAGGTGAAAATATTATATAAAATCGGCCCCAGGACTGAGCCCTGGGGGACTCCCGCTTCAACTGGTCTACTGGTGGAGAGTTCGCCGCATACCATAACCTGAAAGGTTCTATTTTCTAGGTAATTAAGGATAAATCGGTTCAAATATCTCGGTAGCCCTTTTTGCTCCATTTTATAGATGAGCCCCTGGTGCCAGAGTCGGTCGAAGGCCTTCTCCACATCCAGGAAGACCGCACCTACCGCCTTCCCAATATTCATAGCCTCCATTATATACTCTGTTGTTCTGAGCAACTGATGCTCTGCAGCGTAACCCAAACGAAATCCGAATTGGGCTTCAGGTAAGACTTCCTTACTATCCATAGCTTTCTCCAGTCTGGTTTTAACAGTCCTTTCAATTATTTTGCCTATCCCAGGTAGGAGACTTATTGGTCTATTGTTGTCTGGAAATTTTGAGTCCTTACCTGGTTTAGGAAACATAAAGATACCGGCATGTTTCCATATCCTGGGGAAATACCCCCACTTGATAACAGCAGTCGCTAACGATGCCAAGAAAGAGTACGCTTTCTTCGGCAGTTCCTTGATCATTTTATTGGTGATTTTGTCAAGTCCTGGCGCCTTTTTTGTTTTGATGAACCTAATAATGTTTTTTACTTCCATTGGTTTCACATAATCTTCAATGGGCATCTCTCCATGTATGGTTTTTAGCATATTACAAACTGCCTCAGCTCGTCGTTCCAGCCTCGGATCATCATCATCTATGTTATTTTCCATAAACGTTAATTCAAGTGTATCAGCAAAGGCTTGTGCCTTGTCGTAATTGGTGTATGCAATTCCTGCTAACCCATCTATGGGCGGAAGTTATAAAAGGCTAAGCATGTATTTATACGCCGGCCAGCTCCCTTCACAGGCCCCGCCCACTGGTCCGAACGACGTGGATTGGCCGGGAGGAGACAGAGCGCGCGAGTACCCAGATGGGTACTGCGCTTCTGTGCTCCTGTTACTGTAGAAAGAGGTGGTAGTTTTGAAATGCACATAGTTAACGCGGTCATTCGGCTACAACATTTCCCCTCATCCTGGAAAATAGCGTGCATAATACACTTCCCTAAACCGGGGAAAGACCTGGCATTACCCTCCTAATATAGGCCAATTTCACTTCTGAACACCCTCGGGAAGATAGCTGAAAGGCTAATCTTGCCGAGGGTAAACAGCGAAGTAGAGAAGCTCAATATATTCCCACAGGAGCAATTCGGATTTCGCGGGCAGCATGGCACCGTCATGCTGGCCGCGAAAATAGCGACCGATATTTACCATGGCTTCAGGAATAAAATGACAACTACCCTCTTATTACTAGACATCAAGAAAGCCTTCGACAGGGTGTGGCACGATGGGTTGCTGTACAAGTTGTTGGCAATCCACAATATGCCCTTATACTTGACAGCACTCATCGCGTCATACCTTGACGGGCGAGTTTTCTCGACTAAAATAGGCAACAAAATATCTGCCAGTAAGAATCTACTCGCGGGGGTGCCTCAAGGAACTGTATTAGCGCCGCTATTGTTCAATCTTTATATAGCAGATATTCCGTCAAATCCTAATACCCATAAAGCCTTATTTGCTGACGATACAGCAATTTATTCCCTTAATCCTCAAGCAGAGGTGGCAAAGGAAAATCTCCGTGAACACATGGACATTCTCCTACCATATTATGATAAGTGGAAAATAACACTCAATCGCTCTAAGACTGAGCTGCTTGTTATTACTCGAAAGAGGAAAGACATCAATCAATATCACCCCACTTATGATAGGAAACATCCCAATTCACCCCAAGCCGAAAGTGAAGTATCTAGGCATTACGCTAGATAATAAGCTTAATTTCAGCCGGCACATGCAAGCCATATCCTCAAAAAATGCCATGATAAAGAAGGAATTGACATCACTGGTTTCTGCCAAGTAATTCCTTAGCCCGGGTAAGTTTTTCAGGACTTAGTTCGGAATACCATCCGGGCCGGGAGCTCTATTTCTCGGGAGACGACTAAGAGCTTTGCGGATATCCGCCGGAGTGATTCTCAGTTCATCAAGTACTGCCGGGGGAATAGGGTGTTTGCGTTGGCGAAATATATTGACAGTACGGGTAATGAGCTCCTGCTCAGGCAGGGTGTCAGGCGCCGAGCTATAGACACTGCCCAGGTAATCCGCGAAGGCATCAGCTTTTCCAGCGTCGTCGCCGATTTCACGGCCTAGATGCCTAATTGCAGGCATTTGTGTTGTGCCTGCACGAACTCGCCTGGCCAGCTTCCATATGGAACCGCCGTCCCTGCTGACTGTATTGATATAGTCCAACCACGTTTGGTCTCTATATTCACGAATTTTCACCCTGATTTCCTCCGACAGCGCATTAATGCGAGCTGATCCCATTTGTGTCCGGTTTCTTTGCCATCTCCGTCGAAAGCGATTTCTAAAGGTTATAAGATTCAGGATGGGTTCAGGTAGGGATTCGGTGCGAGGGTGCACTGTACCCTAGTGCACAAGGCATCACGGATGCGCAGGATGTTTGACGTGAGAGTTTCCACCTCATTTTCTAGCTGCTGGACGGTTGTCAGCTGCTCGGGGATCACAGTCAACTCATTAAGCTGTGCCCTGAACACCCTCCAATCAATATTCCTATACGAAATGACGGTGTCATTAGATAGGGGGACCCTACAGTATAGGCTAATCTTGATCGGAAGGTGATCAGAGTTGAGGTCGTTAATCTCTTGCAGCTGAGAAGTCCTGATATTTCCCCGGGTGATGGCTATGTCCAGGAATGAGGCACTACGAAGATAAGTGGGATTAGGTGTTCTGTGGTAGGACATTTCCAGGTTATTATTGATTATTCCTTTAAATAATCTACCCCTGCTGCCCCATTCGGCGTGCCTGGCATTCAAGTCCCCTATCAGCAGGGATACTCGGTTTGGCGGGAGAAGTGCCAAGAGATCGGCTTCCAAGAGGCGGAGACCCGGGGGTGCGTAGCCGCCACATACAAGCAGGCCGCTCTCCAGTTCAATACTGATGTTTTCGATCGCGGAGCGAACGTTAAATACCCGGCGGTATCGAAGTGACCTGTGTATGAAGCAGGCCACGCCTCCCCCGCGTCGATCGGGCCCATCAAATCTCTCGATTCTATAGTCCCGAACTTTCAGAGTGAAGTCCGGTGTTAGATTCGTTTCTACGAGAAAAACGACCTGAAAATTGGATGAATGCAAAAAGTTAGGAAACTCGCCCAATTTGGACCTAATGCCATTACAGTTCCAAGAAGCGATTTGTAGCATTTAAACATTGAATTTAGCGTATTCAAATGTGAAAAAGCGCAACGACGCTTGGATTATCTCGGCTTTGTTGCCCCTACATGCTTCGAGCATGTTTGAGTAGCAATCTAATGCCAAGTAGAGCTCGTCTAAATTCACAAGGTTGTTAATTTTTGCTACTACGCTATTTAGATTTGACATAGTGTCGGCAATATTTAAGTTATTATGATTGTTAGCACGAACAGTACCACTAACCTTTTGCTGTTGATGTACATTGTTTGAGCTAACATTGTTAGGTGGTTGGTTGGCCCTCTGTTGTTCTCGCCGGCCTTGGATTGGGGGGAACGCTTGCTGGTATGCTTCTGATCGTTGGCCATTGCTTAGGCCTTGGCCCGTATGGCCGTCTGCTACTTGCTGGTTTGAGCCTCTCCACGCAGGTTTGGCAGGGGGTGGCGCCGGGCGAAACGCTGGCTTTGGCTTTGGCTCTTTACACAGGACAAGCCTCGTCGATTGACCTGTGGGGAATCATTGCAATTGACGCACTTCTGGTAATCCGCATTACAGTTAGTTATATCATGCGCCCCCGCGCACTTACTACATGCGATTCTTCGATTGCAAAAAGACCTCGTGGCCAAATTGCTGGCATCTTTTGCACTGAAGTACTGGCTTACTTGAGTGACGGATTTCCCAGCTAATACGTAAGCAGCTTAGGGTTTTTATTTCTTTGTTTAACCTCCTTACATTGTAATTGGTGCCAAGAACTACCAAATACATAGGTATGCGTGTTTTGCGCATTTCAAACACGTTCTTTGGCGTCACGTTATATTCGTCGCTGAGTGCCACAGTGCTCTCTAGGGGGGAGATACCGCCGTCGAGTCCTCTCAGGACGAAGGCCCTAGTCTTCTCCTGTGATTCGGCGTAGGAGTGATATTCCGTTCTCTCGTTGTCTAGGGTGCGCTTTAACGTATGTAGATCATTCGCCGTATTACAGTATACAATTACCGAATTCTTAGTGTATTTAAGTTGGTAGTTTTGGATATGCATACTTTTTAAGTCCTCGATGATCCGCCGGTCTACCCTTAATCGCAACAGGCTGTGGCGGTGTGACCTTGGGTTTTGCAGGCCCTTTTTTGCTTTTTGGTGCGATTTTTCGCTTAGCACCAGTCGAGTTCGATGTCGAAGCCACGCTAGCTGTGTCCTCGTCCTCCGTGTTCATGTCTTGTAAGGGTTGGAATTTATTAGCCGTGTTTACAGGTGGTTGTGCCATGTCAAGTGTGGCCATTTGGAAGCTTTTCCGAAATGGAATTTGTTTAAATGGAGTCTTGAAAAGCTCCTTGTCATTTCCAGTTACCAGGAGTGCAGAATCGGGCGGCAACGGCGGTTTTATAAACTGGGAATCGGTATCGGAGCTAGCGCTCACTGTTGCTATGGCCTGTGGGTCACAAGAAACGTGAGTTTTTTGCATCATTGGTTTTTCAGCCTGCGTGACCTTGGGCTTTTTCACGGTGTCAGCGCCAAGAAGGCTCGTAGGGCTAGCCTTCTTAAGGGGCCCGCCCGTGTCTATTTTTGAGGTGATATGGCGCTTGATTCCCAGGGGGTGGGTATCGCGCATATGTTGTCGTATTTTGGTTGTAGTCTTGTATAACTCATTCTGGGTTAGCTCGTTTGCTCTCTTTAGCGCCTCATAGTCCATGCGACATTGGACGCACATTTCGGAGTTGTATTTGCATTTTCCGGCGATTTTCTTGACCGTGGTGTCAGTATATTTCCGGTCCGGGCACGACTTCATGGACACGTTGGACAGCGGGTCCTCGTCCTCCGTGTAATCGCCCATTTCTCGGACAAAAGCCGGGGTTCCGTCCCCGGAGAAGGGAATTAATTAAATATTTACACACACAAGAATTCTAATATCACAGTACCAGCCCGAGATTCGGTTAAAAAACGCGCAAGGAATCTTTTTGCCTGAGTTCCTTTATCAGGTCCGTTTCTTTAGCCCGCAAGAAACGGAATATCTCCAAGTGGAATTTTGACAAACGAATGTTATTAGATAAATATATTTTATTTTTGAACCAATTAATATCAAGAAGCAACTGCTCTGGTACTTTCATTTTTGCATTGCAACATCCTTTTTCTTGCTTTAAGGCAACATATTTACAACGTTCTAATGACGATATGAAAAAACTCATATTTAATCGCTGGGCAGGCTGAAACAAGCATTCCAATAAACACTGCAAAGTCCCTTATTTTACATTCTTTTAACTTTAAAAATTTCTTACAAATCTTAGATATTCTAATTCTTTTTTCATCTGGCAACGTTATTTCCATTGTGCAAGAGTTATACACAAAACCTAGAAATTTACATATGTTACTAGGTATAAGACTACATTTTAAGTGATTAATTAAAATACCTAAATGTGTTAAGATATTTAAGGTTAATTCTGTATTTTTAATACACTCGTTGTATGACCTTCCTATCCGGAGCCGGTGTATACCTAGACAACACTAAATCAGGAGAAAGCACTTCGCTGGGGAGATATGCCACTGTTTTCCAGGCGGAGGTGTTTGCTATTTTGGAAGTAGCAACCAAGAAGGTGTAGAGAATATATATATTTACTCGGACAGTCAAGCCGCTCTCAGGGCGATCCAAAGACCCAGGGCAAGCTGTAAGCTAGTTCAGGAATGTAGAGACGCCCTAGACAGATTGGCTGTGCGCAAGGAAGTAAGACTCAGATGGGTTCCAGGGCACAGTGGCATCGAGGGCAACGAACGGGCCGATGAATTGGCAAGACAAGGCTCAATGAGCCACCTCGTCGGTCCAGAACCTAGTCTGGGCTTAAGTAAAAGGCAAATCTCTCAGGAACTAAATAACTGGGCCTGGAACAAGACAAAGCACAATTGGAGAGGAAAAGAAGGATGCAGACAAGCCAAGGAAATGATTCTAAATCCTGACGGATCCAGAGCAAGGCGACTGCTAAAAAAGAGCCGAGAGGACATCAGGAACTTGGTAGGTATTCTGACTGGGCATGGAAGCCTAAACAGACATCTGCACCTTATCGGCATGAGGGACAGCCCACTCTGCCTGAACTGCGGGACAGGGGAGGAGTCCTCATACCACTATATAGGAATTTGTGATAGGTGCAGTCGCCTAAGGAGGAAGATACTGGGAGCACCAACACTTGCTCGGGAAGATCTAAAGGATCTGGACTGGGAGGACGTCTTCACCTTTATCAAGGTGACGGGCCGTTCCAGTGCGGGCCGGGTGTTGGAAGTAGCCAGGTAGGGGAGGGCGGATCGGGGATGGTGAAAAGGGACTTATAGGCCTACTTACCGGGCTTCGGCCCCCCACCCTTACTACTACTACTACTGTATGACCTTCCCAAAACCAAAAAATCATCCAAATAAACTTCCAGAAGTATCCCTTTTTTCCTTAATATACTAACTACAGGTCTTAAAATTTTTGTAAAAATTCGAGGGGCACAATTTAAACCAAATGGCAGACAGTTGTATTCTTAAGTTCCCTCAAATAAGAATTTCAAGTATTTACGGTGTGCTTTTCTTACTGGGACCAGATGATAAGCATCCTTTAAATCTATGCGGCACATAAAAAATCTTTTCCTATAAGTCGAGCAACTACCTTGGTATTTTCTATTTTAAAATGTTTGTTTCCACAAAGAAGTTTAGATTTTTTAAATTTAAAATTAATCTGTAAGACGCATCTGGTTTTGGTACAAAAAATATTTTTGATATAAATTATTCTTTACATTGTCTGACAGCTGATATTGCAGCTTTAGTTAACAAATCATTTATTATTATTTTTTTAATTATAATTTCTTTTTGAGACCATCTATTTTCAATTGACATGATATTTTGCACTGGATCTTTAATAAACGGAATCGAAAGTCCTTTTATATAAGATGTCACTTTCTTATGTATTAACAAATCAGAATGAAAAATATTTTAATCGCCCACATGGTCACTAACCTGATGAGAGCGTTTCCTGTTGGTCTGGCCGCTCTGAGAGTAGTAGTTCTGCCGAGAGTACTGTCCCTTCTTGCGAGTTGTTTCATTTCGAGTCGAGGTGGGGTAATAAGACCTCCTGATGGGAGCCGACGTCAGATGCCCATTCCTCCTGGCTCCTGCTGACTTCTGTGGGAATGAACTTCTGTAGTTTTCCGGAACAGTTCTACTTGCAGACTTGACGTAGGATAGCTACTTTTATTTTAATTGCTGTCCTGACTTTTCTAAGTCTTTCGTTGTTTTTATTCGCTCGTCAAGGTCATTTCCAAAGAACAATTTTGAAATTGGAGTGTTCACCAGGGTTTCCTTAAGTTCTTTGTTAAGATTTAGTGCAATAAGTTCCCTCCGGGATCTTGATTCGGAGTGGTGGACATTGGCTAATAACCTACCGGCATCACTCAATAGCTGCTAAGCTTGCTGCAATTTGGTGTTGCACTTGAGATAATCTCTCATCTCTACGTATGATGCATTTTGAAATGGCAATTTTTACCTCGGGGTTTATTATGGGTGGCCTTATCAATGCACGGTTTTCTGGAGGCAGAAATTTTTCAATTAAACCCTTTTTAGTTTCCTCGTCCAGGCCGTAAGTCAAAATGTTCTCCCAACGAGAAGCTACATCTGCCTGGATGGGTTTGGCAAATGTATCCTTGACTGCCCCTTCCTCTCCCAAGATAGACAGAATGTCCTTATCCAAGTTATTTCTTGTCCCATCTGCAAGAAAATTTACCTATTTAGTAAAGATCCTGGTAAGGATTATAGACACTAATTTTTCCCCATAATTTCATAATCCGATGAACTACTATTTGGGTGTATCTGATATCACAAACAAATACTGTTTTCTATCGTAGAAAGGGCGAAGTGATAAAAATAAAAATAACATGTTAGATATATATCCATCCAAAAACACTCTATTTTCATAAACAGAAATAGATAAAGTGGCCTGCTATCACAAACAGGAAATTAAGGGGCTAGTTTCTTCTTTATTGTAATGCTCACCACAATAATAGACATTCTGTTATCACAAACAGAGAAACAGAAATACCTTCCCGACCCTACCCTTGATTTAGTCTCCTTTCGTAACCGTATTCGAAGGAGATGGCAGAGAAACAGGGCTCGAATCGATAGAATTCGAATCGCAGCCTTGACGGAAGAGATACGGGTACAAATCCGAACTTTTCGCAATGCGAGATGGATGACATATGTTAATACAATAAGCCAAAAGGACGGCTCTCTCTGGAAGCTCGCTAGGCGAGTTCGAGGAGGCCCCGTGGAATTTCCCGAAATTCATTCCCGTGGCAATGTCATAATTGACACTCGTGGGAAAGCGGAGGCCTTCGCGGACCACCTAGAAAGCGTCTATGGAGAGACGCCAGACGTCACCCCTTTCCATGAGCAGGTAACAAACACCGCGAACCTGTTCAAAGGCAAGAAGTATCCTATCTCTCCGTCAACGCTAGAAAAGCTCCTCAGCACGCCGAGTGAGATTCGCAAAACTCTCTGTCGTCTGCCTACGAATAAAGCTCCCGGCCCCGATGGCATTCCGTACATTCTTTTAAAGAATCTACCGAATAAAGCCATCGTGCACCTCATGCATATTGCCAATGCAGTTATCCGCCTTCAGCACTTTCCCTCTCCCTCGACAAGAGCCGTGATTGTACTGTTCCCTTAGCCCAACAAAGGTACGAGGTTGCCGGCATCGTATCGCCCTATTTTACTTTTAAACACTTTCGGAAAAGTCGCAGAGAAACTTCTCTTGCCGAGATTCAACGACGCAGTGGAAAGCCTACACATCCTGCTGCCCGAACAATTCGGATTTCGTCGTGGGCATAGTACCACTATGCTTGCGGCGAAAATAGCACAGGACATCTACAATGGCTTTAACGAAGGCAAGCACACTGCGTTGTTGCTTCTCGATATAGAGAAGGCGTTCGATCGAGTGTGGCACGATGGATTACTTTACAAATTATTTGTAACTCACAGCCTCCCGCTCCATATAGGAGCCCTCATCGTGTCATACTTGAAAGAGCGCACCTTCTCTGTACGGATCCAGAGTTCCGTGTCTACTGAAAGGCACATCAAAGCGGGTGTGCCAAGGAACAGTACTCTCGCCTCAGCTCTTTAGTCATTTTATAGCTGACTATCCGTCTCATCCCCTTAGTTCTTGCGCTTTCTACGCCGACGATAACGTGATCTTTTCACAGTCGTCGATAGCCCAAGTTGCAACAGACAACTTAGAAAGGCATATCGAGCGTATCTTGCCATATTTCGATAACTGTAAAATCAGCCTAAACGCGTCGAAGACTGAGCTTGAAATCTTCACTCGAAGAAGAAAAGATACCGAAATTACGCCAATCGTGATAAACAACACTGAAATGAGAAATCACGCCGAGTGAATGCGTAAAGTATCTTGGCATAGTCTTCGACAGGAAGCTGAATTTCTCAAAACCTATTATAGCGATTAGATCAAAGAACGTGGTAATACGTAAGAGTTTAGATTTGCTGGTCGCTACGAGATCTTATCCCAGTCCAGCAAACAAACTCACGATTTACAGATCAATAGTAAGACCGGCACTTTTGTATGGAGCCCCAGTTTGGTGCTCCGCGGCCATATAAAACAGATTCAAACCATACAAAACAAATACCTAAGATCCGCGTTGTCTTTGACGGTCTTCGATCATGTCAAAACTGAAGATCTGCATGCGATGACCAAAGTCGAATACGTTGATCAATACATTCACAAGGTAGCAAGTAAGTTCTTTGAGTTTGGCATTAGAGGATCGCCACTGACAGCCCGAACTGAAACTAGGTATAACCCGCAAAATAAGCCAAAGTTTGGGCCAATTTACCACAAAACCACGCTCTTTTACAAAGAGCTAGAGCCACCCTAGTGTCTCATCCTTCATATTTTGTATATATGTAAATATAATGTAAAGATAATGTAAATATAATGTAAATAAATAATTTGCCAAGGCTCTTTTGGCCATATTTCTATTGGCAATACTTCCTGAATTACCAGGAGCGCAGAAATCCGCTAAGTAACAAAAGTGGACCGAGACGACAAGACTAGTCTGCTGATATGCCCCGCCTACCATTGGTCGGACAAGGGGGAGGGGCATGTCAGGGGACTAATCTCCCATATAAAAGAACACCTGAATCGGATCGCTGTAATATGATTCAAACGATGAAACACGGTGACCGCCGAGCTTGGTTCGTTCCATTAAAATCCCTCTCCTGGAACTGGAAACAGCATTTACTGTCTCCAATCTTGTACATATGCATATATATATATATATATAGTGTATGCCCAGTTTATGGTATAAACTATCACCAGGAAGAAATTCTGACCAGATCTGGTTGGGTTTTTGGGGAAATCTGGACAGGATAACGTTAAGGGGGATATAAGGCTTTTCGCATACCGACGTGGAAAACGGGCAAAATACAGACGCAAAGATAACCACGTTTTCTTTGTGTGTCTTTTTAGGGGCCTAGATTGTGGCATTGTTGGGAGGAATCTTTTTAGAGGCCTAGTTCTAAGCCAAGCTTCTGTGGCATTGTTGAGAAGAATTTTTTTTAGCGGTCTACTTCTCAGTCTATTTAGAGCCTATTTGGAGACTTATGTATTGTGTGGCCAACTAACTGGCTATATATGAACCGGCTCAAGACCAGGGAACATCTAGCAGTAAAGCTAAGTTTAAGATAAGATAGTTTTAAGTGTTTCCTTTTCTTCTTCCATCTTCTTATTGTATCTTCCCTCCCTATCATTAAAATAATAAATGGTAAAACCAGTGTGATTATATTACTTTTTCTTATTTTGAGACCCACCTCAATTGGCTTGACTTGAAGTGTTCGAAGCGATCCTTTGTTTCCAATTTCTTTCAAGTAAAAGAAATCTGCTGGCGCTCAATAATTAACTAATTTTGATACCTAGGTTGAACTTAAATGTATATTTTCTTATTAATAACCGAGAACACTTCAGGTCAGTCACATATTTGATTTTCAGCAGCAAGCCTACACAACTGGACCTACCCCTGAGTAGCTAAGCCGAGCTGTTGTGTCTATGGTTGTTTCTTTCTTAAAAAAGTGTCACCATTTGGAATTTGTAATAACACATAAAACTTATCAATCCAATCAGTTTTATAGAACCTTTAGTTCTATTCATCAATCAATATCATTCAGTCTTATTTATTTAGATTCATTTAAGTACTGTTTAACATAAAAAAATCCGTTTTTTTTTTAATATAACTCTGCCATAACGCAGGCATAACAACTGGCATACCAAATGTTTACTTCATATATATGCATATAAAACAAAAAAAGCTATTAGTGTTGAACTATGTATTTTTTCTTATTATTTCAACTGGTATGTGTAATTTCTGCACTATTATATGTAACTAAAAAAAAGCAATACTTAAATAAATGAAAAAATATCTTTTTAAATGTTGTTTGAATGCATTTTCTGTTGGTGGCAGTTCCATCGCAGGTTTATTTGTATTTCTAGTTAAATGTAGGTATTCGTAGAGTAGAGCATTTAGAGTTAAAATATCGTTGTTCTTGTTTCTATAAAGAAGTAAAATAAATTTGGTGCTCAAGTTATATGCTTCAGTAACCGTTAAAAGTGGCAGGTCACATAATTCTTTTAACACTTAGGTTGTTTTCGACCAACTTAGTTGTGCCACATCCCGTAAGGCAATGAGTCGCAAAAATATTTATGTCCCAAATTTTTAACTATGTCTTGAATTGCTAAGAAGTGTTTTTTTTAATGTCCTAATTGCATAAATAGTTTGCAACGATTGATTTGCTTCGTAACCAGGTAATGATGTATAAATAAAATAAATACATTGGTGTCCACAGATTGCTCTTGCTCTGCCAAAGAATGATTTGGGTATCTGCCTTTTCCTGATTACTTTTGTATTTTCCCAAAGTTCAGGCTCTTTATTTCGTATTATAATAATTCCTTTTTTGAAATTTTCAGACCCTCCTACTATTATTAAAGATTCGATTTTATTTAGCATTTTTGCAGCATATTCCAAAAAATAGTTTACGATAAAAACTAATAAGGATTTCTTATTGTTGGATGATTTAAGAAAATCGGTCTGCGTTCTTTTGGAATTGCGTTTGCGACCGCGACTTAATATTCTCTTTAAAAATATTTGTCCTAGATCATTGAAGGTCAAGGTCATAGAATAAGTAGGTCTTAATTCCTAAATGATAACCATACTATCAATAATAATGAATCTACATTCGGAGGTAAAATCATGGTAACATGGGAGAAATGATTAATACAAAAATAATAGGAGTACCGGAGTACCTAATTAATATAAAATTATTGTTTACTACTAAACTTTATTAATCAATTCATTGTTATGACAACGTTTTTTCGTAGAAATCAAATTTTAAAATTGTAGAAAAAAATCAATCAGATTTTAAAAAAATGTTTATTTTCTATTTCCCATAGGTATTTAAACATTTTTTTTTAGATTTTTATTTATTCAACAAAAGTATTTTTTTTATGGCAGCGGCACACACACTAAAGGGAGATCCTATGGCGCTCGACGAGCGGTGTGTGTGCGAAGATGTTGATTGACACGGTTTTTGAATATTTGTATGTTGTAATTAGTGGGAAACAGATGTCCTGGAAGTGAGTTCCACAGTGATGCAGTGCGCCAGACAAAGGAGTTCTGGTAAAGCGATGTTCTAGGTGTTTCTAGTTGTACGACGAACTGGTGCACTCCTGCCGTCTGTCGGGACTGTCTGACAGGGGCGGGATGATGCGGGCCAAATCCTGGGAATATCTGCCGTGAAAGTATCTGTAAAACAGAGACATTTCGGCCACATGTCTGCGATGTTCCAGACTATCCAGATTCTGGGTCAACTCCGGATCGCCGACGAGACGCACAGCCCTCTTCTGAATGGAATCCAGCAGCTTTAGGGTATGCTTTGGTGCGGAACCCCAGATATGTGAGCAATATTCTAAGCAGGGTCTTATTTCCGCTTTGTACAGCAAGAGCAACTGCTGCGGTGTATAGAGTTTTTTGTTGCGAAATAGCGCACCAAGCTTCTGGGAGGCTGATTTTGCGATGTTAGCAGCATGGTCATGCCAGGACATATTGCTGTTGACCGAGACACCCAGCAGTCCGATTGACGAGGATGAAGGAATGGTCGATCCTGCCATAACGATGTCAGGGCCCGCTGTATTGGCCCTCTTAGTAAACGTTGCTGCCTGGGTCTTTGCTGCATTGAACTGGACCAAATTTCGGTCGCCCCAAGTTTGAACTTTCTCCAGGTCTTGATTAATTGCTGTAATCTGCTCCTGTCTGCGGTGATGAGTCTCAGTAGCTGGTAAGGGTTTTTCTGATCTAAAGTGGGAGACAAGGGTACTGTCATCTGCAAAACTGTAAACAGGATTATTCGTTTCGATCAGCAGGTCATTAATATATATGAGGAACAGAGTTGGTGAAAGTATTGCGCCCTGAGGCACGCCCGTGTTGATGGTGAATGTGTCCGAGATGTGTCCATCGACTGCAACGTGCAGGGATCGGTTCTTAAGGAAACTGGCCAGCCAGCTGCAGAGAGAGGCGGGCAGTCCCAAGGACAGCAGTTTGTTGAGCAGTCCGTCATGCCAAACTCTGTCGAATGCCTTTGAAATATCCAACGCAATCGCATGAGACTCTCCGTAGTTTTCAATTGCCCTACTCCATATATGAGTGACATAGGCCAATATATCTCCTGTCGATCTCTCTTTGCGAAAGCCGTATTGATTATCGCTGATTATTCTGTTGTTCTCGAGGTATTTGAGTAGTTGCTGGTTGACTACACGTTCCATGACTTTGGAGATTATTGGAAGCAAGGCAATTGGGCGATAGTTTGAGGGCGTGGTTTTCTTGCCTTTTTTTGGAACAGGTTGCACTCGAACGACTTTCCAAGAGGATGGGTAAATCCCTTTTCTGTAAGAAAGGGAGAAAAACCTGGAAAAAACGGGTGTTAATTCGTTGGCGCACTTCTTTAGCACGATGGCAGGTATTCCGTCCGGTCCTGATGCCTTTTGCGTATCTAGTTCTTTAAGGATTTTGCGAATGTAACGGTGAGAAAACTTGACTTCTGCCATGGTGAGAAAACTTGACTTCTACCATGGTAGTGTGGGGAGAGTCTTGCCTTGAGGCACGTCTAAAGTAGAGTGCGATGAAAACATTTTGGTGAGCATGTCTGCTTTTCCTTGGCTGTAGTCGCCGTGATGCCACGTTCGTCCGTCAAAGGTGGGAGAGACGTTTTTGTAAAGTTGTTACTCACTGCCTTTGCTACCGACCAGAAATTCCTGGAACCACTGGGGCATTGCAAAAGTTTATTCCTGATCCTTTGATTGTGTTTGTCCTTAGTTTCTTCGATCACACGCTTGCACTCGTTTCTCGCTTCGATAAAATAATTGCGATTTTCAGCGGTCTGATTTTGCTGCCAGTACTTATAGGCTTGCTGTTTCCTTCCTACAGCTCTTTCGCATCTTTTGTCGAACCAGGGCTTTCCTTTTGACGGTAACTTGATGGAATTTGGGATGTATGCTTCCATTGCTGAGGAGATTAATTGCATGATCTCTTCGCAGCAGTCTGACGGGTCGTCAGTGGCAAAGCAGACGTCGAGCCAAGGAAAATCTAGGTAGAACTGCCTTAGATCGTCCCAGTTTGCAGAATTGTAATGCCAGATTTTGCGAGCCAATGGTGGATCCTTCTCTATGGGTGGCAATTCACAAACCGTTGTAATAAGTTTGTGGTCGGAAGTACCTAATGGCGGACCAACTGTAACCTTGTACTGGTCAGGATTGGTGGTCAGAAAAAGATCCAGGAGGGCGACGAATTCGCCCCTCTCTGAGATTCGAGTTGGTTCGTCTACAAGTTGAGTAAGCCCGCAGCTGATGGCAAATGCTTCAGCTTCTCTACCTTCGTTGTCGGTCTTGTTGCGATGTTTGAGCCAGTTGGTGTTGTAGGCATTGAAGTCTCCCAGAACGATTATTTCCGAACTGGGGTGATCGACCTGTATTGAGTCAAAAGTGGTAGCTAGTGTTGAAAAAAAACTGTGGTAGGCTCTATCGCTCGGAGGGCGATAAAGACAACATATAAACTTGGAGAACAACAGAATAATCAGCGATAATCCCTTGGCGGTGAACTTGAGCCACATGACGTCAAGGTTGTTCGGTTCGAGTGTTTTCTCGCGGTGACATGAAAGGTCGCTTCGGACAAAAAGGCATATTCCGAACTTATATCTAAATCGGGTATGTAAGTCGTAACCAGGATAGAGGTAGTTCACTGTTGTTGTTGTAGAACATACTTGTGTTTCTGTAAGGGCTAATATGTGTGTTCTATTTGATTGTAGATGTTGGTGTATCGAATTTATGTTTGTATTTAGGCCTTTTATGTTGCAGAAATCAATTCTAAATTGGTTCGGTATCTTTGCTGTCTGTGAAATGCGGAATGAAGGGCTCTCAGGGCCACCCAGCGCCCGGAGATCCGAATGGCCGGGGAGTTTACTTCCGGAATATTTTGATCCTGGAAGCACCATCATGTCCATATATTCCTACTATGGAACCCGGGACCACCAGCGCGGAAGCGGAACGTGATTTGGGAAAACCACTTAGCGCTTCCCAATTCTGGTGGGGTGGTCTTTCACCGGACGATGCGAATAGGCTTATGCATCTACCACCTAGGGACGCTTCCACTCGAAGCATCGGCCTCAGACTCATTCCTTTGGCGGTCCCTAGTATCTGATAGGGGTAAAAATGGGGTTTGTTGGATCACTCCCCAGTGATCAGCTCCAGACTTTGTACTTTGGTGTTCTCCAGCCTGGAGGAGGACGATGGGATTTGATGGGCCACATCCCGTGGCAACTCGGAATGGTGGGGGCGTCACTCCCCGTAATCAAACTGCTCTCACCAGTTTGACGTTCCTGCCAGCCAATACAATGCAGCCCCTCTTG
>MU182893.1:67836-89703 GCA_016904865.1 Pissodes strobi | reverse complement strand
TGATATAATTTTTTGATCTTAAAATATTCTATTCATCCTGCATATTTTCCAATAGTATTTTCATATTTTAAATACAGAATTGATAACTGTTTTTAATTCGGTTAATCATATTTCACTAAAGTAAAGAATTTAGCATTTTTATATTGCACTTTCGAGTGTTTGACGATTTCAATAATCTGAATTTTTTATGATGACCTTTAGGTTTGAATACCGTTTTTTGGTGAATAATTGCGTATCTTATCGGTCAAATTCGTGTAATTTGATACTGGTTTAATCCAAATATATAGAGAACGTAATTATTTCATCGTTTAGTGGTCATACATATGATTTTAGATTTTACATATTTTTATTTAAATTGAACAGTATTACCTGGAAGATTCTCAAAGCGAAGTTTATATGTTCCTGTAAAAGGTAGTTAATTGAATTTGAGTAGAATTTCGCTGAATTTTCTTTAGTAGTATTGTTGATCGTAGTTTTTCAGGCTTATTTCATTAATCTTTCAGTTGATTTGTAACATCAAACTATAATTATTATCACTTATCGTGTCACGTTTGACCAATGATATACCGGCATTGGTTTGCATATAAAAGGTTTAAGCACATGTGTATAAATTTACCTGGTTTATTTTTTCTTTATCGTTTATCTAAGTTCCTATCTCAAAGCGAGATAGTAATAATTATCTTATCTTTATCTTTGATTAATTGAGACTTAATTTACGTCAAATTATTGTTTATGTGCCAAGGGCCATATTTACAGATTAATTAAAGAAATTACTTATCTGGAGTCATTAGACTTGTTTTAAGAGAGGTTATACCTCGTTCTTCCTATTTTTAATAAAATCTAGTTATTTTCTATTTGAAGTTGCCGAGAGCCACTGTTTGGACAAGTTTCATAATTGTCTTTTAAATTTTTAATTTTGATCATAATAATTTCTTTTGAATTTCATATCTCTAAGAACGATTCTACACGGGCAGTTAAAACGCGGCTGTTTTGCCGCTTGCAACCGCACCAAATTTCTCAAGTCTACACGTGACTGTCAAAACGCGACTGTTAAACAGCGACCGAAACGCTGGACTCATTCTACATGGGTAGTTGAAACGCGGCTGCTTTGCAGCTGCGAAGGTCACTCCTGCGTAGATGCGGCACAACCGTGTATTTTCGCTTCGTGTAGTTTGATTCGCATTTATGACGGCAGATAAAACGCGGCTGTTTTGCCGCTAGGAACGGCCTATTTAAAGAAAACTTAAGCTTTTAAATGACGCTATCTACATGAGCGTTTTTGCTGCTTCCTCAGTCGGCGCTGAAACCGCCAGTGGACGTTGCAATGGATCTGGAGGCGTTGCGGCCGCTAGCGTCATAAACGCGAATCAAACTACACGAGGCGACAATACGCGGTTGTGCCGCATCTACGCAGGAGTGATCTTCTCTGCATGATGAATACTATTTCTCATGATGGTATCACTTTTCGCAATATGTTCACATGAAGATACCGATATATTCTATAAAACCGAAAGAATTTGTCAGGATATCTTCTATGTAGGTTGAACATGACGTGAAACTGCCCTTTTGAGAGCCGATTTGACAACGTGGGGCAGTTCATCAGCGTATTTTTTGGCGAGGTTTCTTTTTACAAATATCTTCCAATAACAGAAGTTCCGCTACACAGCCGATTTATACAGTGTCCATTTGAAACGAACTTCAACACTGTGATAGTAGCTGCAAAACAGCCGCGTTTCAACTGCCCATGAAGAATGAGTCCAGCGTTTCGGTCGCTGTTTAACAGTCGCGTTTTGACAGTCAGGTGTAGTTTTGATAAATTTGGTGCGGTTGCTAGCGGCAAAACAGCCGCGTTTTAACTGCCCGTATAAAATGGCCTTAAGTAAAGAAAAGAAATATCTTGAGTAACAGTAATTATTCATAGTGTTATGTAATCATAGTTATTTATAATTTTTGCTGAACTTTAAATTGTAATTTAAGTTCTGATTATATTTGCTGTAACCAGTAAATTTTGAAGTTCTTGGTTAAAACCTTGTATGTCAAACTGAGGTCCACAGGATACTCTTCTGTATAATTTTTATTAGCAGTATACACTGGTCTGACGTAAACCTCTATTGTCCCCGTCGCTGTGCCAGACCTGTAGAGGGAGAACCATCCGCTAAGGCAACCCTTTTGAAGACCTACATCAGCTAAACTTGGGAATAGGCAGAAGCAGGTTTCTAGTAAAGGTCCCAATACGGTTGCATGGACATAGGATAGTTGGACAAATAGGTACAGAGTGGTAAAGTAAAATAAATTGATTGTGAAGACCAATTAAATTTGTTAATCTTTAATAATAAAGTTAATTTCATTTTCATCATATAACAAGCTTATTTATAAACCATATTTCAAGTAACATTTGTAAATTAAATTTTCAGTAATCAATTGTATTTGATTGCATTTGTAATCTAATTTTAATTATATTGATCTCAATTGTATTAATAACTGCAGTGCACATGGTACCATAACTTGTAATTTAATCATGTAGTTAATATATAATTTGTTTTTATGTTGATTTATTTGATTTATCGCAAGTGGCGCCTTAAAATAAAATTTAAATCACCAGAGGAAATAACTTAACCCACACCCTCAAATAAACTAAATAAATTAACTTTTGCTCTATCTTTACAAATTGGCTGAGCTAGATATTCATTACAAAGTGGCACACTAATAAGTTTCAATTGCAAGAAATCGATTTCGAATTAGGAAGAGATAGAGGACAACTTATCACCCAGTCTAAATGCGTCTTTTGTAGGAGAGGTAAATTATTACCTAAATATATTTGTCCTACATTAAGAAGATACCAAAATACTCCAGCTCCTAATAACCTATCTATGGGTTTCGTTACATTAAAAATGAATATTTTTGGGAAAATTGACAATACATTGCGATCAAATGTTGACATAGGTAAATTTTCTGTGATTTTGTCGAGAAACAAAAAATCTAGGTCTACAGAAAAATCACTAATTGTCGAAGCAATCCGTGCCTTTGTCGCTTTTCTTATATAAATTAAATATTTACTAATCCCTCTAACTGGAATATTGACCTCATATTGTTTAAGCCCTACTTTAACACGTTCGCCGACACTGACGTCAATTCACGTCATTGAATTTGTTCTGTCGGGGCACTAAAAAAAGCGCGCTCAAATTGTCACAACGATGAAATATGTATTTGATTACATATAAAAACGTAACATAGCTTTAAAATTACAATTTTTCAAAGAATTAGTATATAAAAAACAACACCGCGTCATATGATGTCATGTCCCGCAAATGACATGGTTTGGTTTAGTTTGGGTTAGCAATGACATAGCTGATTTCAATAGGACACTGACGTCATATGCCACATGTAAAAAAAACATGTTTTACTTTGATGCAAAAATGTGTATTCATAGATAATATAACTACCAAAACAAAATAATAATACAAAACCTATATACTTTTAAAAACAGTTACACTTCCCAAGTGCTCGTTTTCGGGCACAGTTTTCTTGTGTCCGCATATTGTCGACACTATTTGGGCCTTAGTCGAACCGACACCAAAGTTAAAGAAACGTTTCAGGTTTGTGTCGACACGTTACCAACTCTTTGCGCCTAAAAGAAAAATGTGTCTAAATAGAAATAATTTAAACTCGTGTCTAAATTGATTTATTTTTGGGCGAATTTTGACTCGTGAACACAATTTGGGTGTAAGTGAGTCAACATCTAATTGACTCACTGTGTCTATGTTTTGCCTTTTTAAAGATGTTACTGATTTGTTTCCGAAACTATTCTTTTGGGCACAGAAATATCCGTTCTGTTTGCGTAATGACTTTTATGGATACAAGAGTTTCTATGTAGGCCCATTTGAAAGTATTTGTCTCTAAGTTGTTTCCTAAATATGTTTTTTATCTTTTCTTGTCGTATGTTGACACTGTTTATTAATAGCAATTACATTAATTTCTGCAAAAATGCCTGATATTAAAGATGCTGGGCGAAAAATTTATAATACATCCTACTACCGCAGTGTAAGCAGTACGAGAAACTCAGCAAAAATTATCTGAATATATGAAAGAAAAGAAGAAGCAGGTGCCATTGCCTAGGCCCTCAATGTTACATAGAAGGTCACAACAGGTTTCATCATTTTTAGAGGAAACCTGTAAAAAATTCAAGTGAGATTAAAGATGTTAATATTTCACAGCCGATCGCTACAGCTGAAAATATGTTTCTGGACGATTTTAACTCCAAAAACTATGGAGGTGATGAAGCAGAACATGTGGATTCTGGAAATGGCAGTTATTTGGAAATAGAAGATGAATTAGAAACAAGGTTGTCATTTATGGAGACCTTAAAAATGTGGGCACTTAAATACAAATTTACACATCTTGCTTTAAACGACCTGCTAAAATTACTAAGATCAGTTATCTGCCCAGGGATAATAGAACATCGCTTGAGAGTCCCTTAAATATTGACATCATTCCAATGGGATTAGGTCAGTACTGGTATAATGGTCTTAAAGCCTGCTTAGTTAGCTCTCTTGTAAATTGGAAAACACTACCACTACATGTAAAATTAAGTTTTAATATTGACGGTCTTCCCATATGCAATAGCTTGAAGAGAGAATTTCTTCTCATTCTGTGTAAAATTGACAACATTAAAGAATTAAATCCAATGATTTTTGCTATATATTCCGGTGAAGGCAAACCAAATTTGCAGAGTAGGTGTGTAGCGCTGGTTTTGGACCAAATTAGGGATACTATATCATTATTCCCCTACCTAACTTCATACGGCTAGTCCCCCCACCTAACCTCACATTACAAGTCCCCCTACTTATTTTCAAACCAATATCCCCCCGCCCAACCAATTTAACTCCACCCCTACTAATTTAGCCCCGCCCACTTCCCACTCTTATCCCCACCTACTTTCGAACGAATAAAAACGGTCACACGATCTCAACGATTAGTATTAAGCGGTCTGCGGTCAGAGTAACTACTAAAGACGTTTCAGTGTAGTGATTGTAATAAGTTCTCTACCCATAGACCAAATTTATGTAGACATAAAAAGCAATCATGTCCTTTTCGTCCATCCTGTTCTGATGTGCAATTACCTGTTCATAAAGAAGCAAAAAAGAGAAAAGCAGATGTTCAGCTAAATGATCAACCAGCAAAGAAACCTAAACTTGATGATAGTGTAGTGCATTCTCCAATACCCAAACTTATCCTTTCGCAATGTAAAGACTGTGACACATGGCACATCAAAAAGAAACTTAGTGCCCATTTAGGATCAAACGCTCATAAAAGTGAAGTAATGAAGAAAAACAGTGAAAATGTGAAAATTCTAACATCGGCTTTTAAAAACAGGATTATATCGTACATGATGCTTCCATCGAAAAAGTTTGTAGACATTGATGAATTTTTTACTGAAATTAAGCAAAAGTTTTTTCACCTAATATCTGAACAAGTAATAAAATATGGATCCGTTAAGATTAATGTGGAATTATTTGGACAATTCCTATTACAATCTAAGGAAACCATGGAAACCAAATCATTAAATACTAAGAATAGGATTATTACAACAACAGATCTTAGTAATATATATGATGATTTTTTAACTATAATCAAGGAAAAAGTGTCAACATTTGCAGAAAATGGTTCAGGATGGCGTTTGGAGAACATATTACGATTATAAGTCAATGTGAATAAATATAATCCAATGCGTGAATCCTCATATATTTCTTTACCAAAAGAGATTGCAAATAAGAGAGCCATAATCAACGTTAAAAATCAGGATCAGTACTGTTTTGGATGGAGTGTTATAAGTGCTTTGTTTCCTGCTTACACACATGTTGATAGAACAAATTCATATCCCAATTTCTTCGAACATCTAAATTTTGAAGGAGTAGACTTCCCAGTGAAATTAAAGGATATAGAAAAGTTTGAAGTACTGAATCAAATATCAGTGAATATTTACGGATTAGGAACTGTTTATGAAGATAATAAATTAAAATATGAAGTAGTGGGTCCGCTGCATTATACTACTAGAAAACTTCCAACACATGTGAACTTGCTGCTAGTTAGTGATGGTAAGAACAAACATTACTGTTGGATTAAGGACATGTCTAGATTAATATCATCTCAAATTAATAGCACGAATCGTAAAAACATTTCTGTGATGGTTGTTTGATTTATTTTACTTCCAAGGAAAAATTAGACATTCACCAATTGAAAGATTGTAATCATTTGTTTACAAAAAGTCCAACCAATGAAATAAAAGTTAATAAATATGGACAAAATGTTCCAGAAAATATTCTTCAATTTGAAAATTTCCATAGACAGTTAAAGGTTCCATTTGTAATATATGCTGATTTTGAATGTTTCTTAAAACCTTTACAATATGAAGAACCAATAAATGGTATGGAATCTTATACCAGAAATACTTTCAAACATGTACCATATGCTTTTGCTTATTTCATTAAATGTTCATATGATGATTCTTTGTCAGTAGTAGATCACTATTTTGGTCTTGATGCAGCTGATGAATTTTTTAAACGAATTGAAGCTCATGTTCATCGAATTTATAATTATCATTTGAAACATGTGATTCCAATGCTTCCTTTAACTAATGAGGAAAAATTAGATTTCAAGAATTCTACTATTGGTCATATTTATAACCAACAATTTAAGCCTGGGGATGAAAAAGTAAGGGATCATGATCATTTAACAGGGAAATTCCGAGGTGCAGCGCACAGTATATGTAACTTAAGCTTTCAAATTCCGTATTTTATTCCTATATTCTTCCATAATCTAACCGGTTACGATTCCCACCTGTTTATTAAACAACTTTGTTGTGAAGAAGATGGAATAGATGTTTTAGCACAAACTAAAGAAAAACATATTTCATTTTCAAAATCAATTTTGGTTGATAAAAAAGAACAGCCGGATAAAAAAATAAAAAATATTTTTATTAAAATCAGATTTTTAGACTCTTTTCGCTTTGCTGGTACTTCATTAGAAAAACTTGGTGAGAGTTTAGAACCTAATCAATGTATAGAAATTAATAAATGTTTTTCAAGATCCAACTAAATCAAACAAAATTAGGAAAAAAGGAGTGTATCCATATTCTTACGTAGATTCTATGGATGTTATATGAAAATCAATTACAGAGTATTGAACACTTTTACGATAAATAAAAAGATTAACCGTTACATCCTTCAGATTATCAACGAGCAATAAAAATTTGGAACATATGTAATTGTCAAAATTTGAAGGATTACACTAAAATGTATTTATTATCTGACATTCTCATATTTACTGATTTCTTTGAAGCATTTCGAAATGTATCTCTTAACATTTACAAATTAGATCCTGCGCAATATTATACTTCCCCAGGTTTAAGTTGGGATGCCATGTTAAAATATACTGGCGTAAAATTAGAATTGCTACACTGATATTGATATGTTACATTTCTTTAAAAATAATGTTAGAGGTGGTATATGTCATTGCAGTGTTCGAAAAGCTGAAGACAATAACTCGTTTCTTCCAAATTTTGATTACGCTAAACCTACTTCATATATAATATACTTAGATGCCACTAACTTGTATGGACACAGTATGAGTCAATGTTTACCTATAAGTGAATTCAGTTGGATGACAGAAACAAAAATCGAGTCTCTAGATTTATTATCAATACCAGACGATGCTGAGTACGGTTACGTATTCGAGGTAGATATGAAATATCCTTCAAATTTACATGAAAAACATAATGAACTACCTTTTTTGGCAGAAAATATTTGCCCACCTAATTCTAAACATAAAAAATTGATTTGTAATTTAAATAGTAAAGAAAAATACGTCATTCATTATCGAAACCTTAAACAAGCCTTGCAAAATGGATTAAAATTAACGAAAATTCATAGAGCTATTAAATTTAAACAGGTCGCATTTTTAAAACCATACATCGATTTGAATACTGAAATGCGAAACAAGTCTAAAAATAAAAAGGAAAAAGATTGTTATAAGTTGTACAATAATGCTATATATGGTAAATCGCTGGAAAATATTGATAAACGAGTGGATATAAGATTAATAACGCATTGGAACAATATTGCTAATGAGCAAGGAGCTGAAACACTAATTGCTAAACCAAATTTCAAAAATTCATTGGTTTTTACTGAAAATCTGGTTGCAATTCAAATGGAGAGAGTAAAAGTAACCTACAACAAACCCGTTTATGTTGGTTTTACAGTCTTGGAATTATCAAAAACTGTAATATATGATTTTCATTATGATTACATTAAAAGTAAATATGATGACAACGCAACTTTTATGTACACTGATACAGACAGTTTGGTGTTGCATGTAAAAACAGACAATTTCTATAAAGACATTCAGGAAAATTCAGAGATAGTTGATACTTCTAATTATAATGAGGATAATATATATAACATCACTAAAAATAAATCTGTATTAGGACGTATGAAGGATGAGTTTGCAGGAACGGGTGCAAAAGCTTACTGTGTCAATTTACAAGATAAATCGGAAAAGAAAGCAAAAGGTGTAAAAAATATGTTATTCAAAATTCAATTACTTAACAAGATTATAAAAATGTTGAAAACTGGGAAATCAAATTTCGAAAAATGAATATATTTCATTCAATCCTTCATGATATGCACACAATTAAAAAATAAAGTCGCTTTGTCACCTAAAGATGATAAACGTTATATTATTCCAGGATCTGGGGCATAAACATATAAAATATTTTAGAAGATAATTCCAAGACTAATGATGAAGAAGTAAATGATGTAAATAAAATTCTGAAAAGTTTAGTTGCGGATGAGTATAAATTGAATGAATTATGAAAATATATAATTATATTAAAAATGACTTTGCCACCAGCAACTGTACTATTTCTCTCTGCATTTTTAAATAATACTTTGTTCATACAAGTTGATCCTAACATTCGTGAAACCTTCATCTGTCTATCGGTTAACAATGTAATCAATGACACTTGGCCCTCAGCTTGGAGTAGAGTGACGTTATGCAATGGATTATACGTATACAAAATTGATGATAGTTTAATGCAAAATTCTACTTCTATTCGAGATAAGCTGAGAATGTATTTTATTGATGAAGGATTATGTAGAACCCAAAGAGTGGAATTACTTGTTCGCAAAACCATATGAATGTAAACCTAATGTAGGACTTATAATATTAATAGCTATGTCATTATTACTGGATATATGTATGTTAATTTATATATTGTATAATGCATATTTGTATTATAGAGTGTGAAATGTAAAATAAAAAAAGTTTCTTATTAATAAAAGTGTTTTTTTTTAAATATATTTTACAATATTTCAGATTTTAATATCCAAGAATTATGAGACCTATCCATTCCAAGCCATTTGACGTACACCTTGTTTCCTTTTCGTCTTAGAATCTTTTCAACTAAATACAGGTCTGGATGCTTAACTTTTTGTAATTCTTCTTGGTAGAATGCACCTTGAATTTCATCAGTTCTATGATCTTTCAAAATGTATGTCATTGAATTAGTCATATTTACTCTTTTAATAATAAATATTTCATTCGACCAGTTGGGTGTATATCCCTTAGAAAATACTTCACGATATTTACTTATCCTTACAGAATCACCAACTTTGAATTTTGATGATTGCGGATCCGCAACTTTTATGTGTCGGAAGAGCAGTTCTTTCTCATTTTTCTTGGTTACTTTCACAGGTTTAAACCCAGTTACAGAGTGTGTTCTGTTATTGTAATCTGCAACTATTTCTTGCAACCTATCTAACCATTTATAATTTCCTTGCATACTAAACATTTTCCACATTCTATTTTTCAATGTCCTATTTACTCTTTCTACTATACTAGCTTTCAAATTGGAAAATGTGCTGTAATGGTTAATTTCAATTTGTTTCGTTAAGTTCTAGAAACTTTCGTTGAAGAACTCAGACCCTCTATCTGTTTGTAAATTTTTTGGAGGAATTTTCGCACTGATTAAAATTTTTTTCATAGCTGTTGTAACATCTTTACCAGTTTTTGATTTTACTGGTTCGACCCACACATATTTTGAAAATACATTTATTACAACCAAAATATATTTGTAACCCTTATTAAATTTCGCATATGGTTGCATTTCAACTAAATCTGCTTGAAAAAGATCATAAAGCCCTTTTACAATTACTCGTCTTCTTTTAAATGTTCTCCTTGCTGGTTTATGTAGCTCATTTACAACGTCTTGCTTACTCATTTTCAATGTTACACTTTAAAATCAATCCTACATATAGCGTTAATGGTACCTTAAAGGGTTCAATATTGGTTCTTAAAAGTGATATTTTGTCACCGTTTATGAGTTTCTGGCCGACTATTTGTTGAGTACTAAGCGTCTTGTTATTTATCAGGAATTCAATGCTAGAATGGCAATGTACACTGTTTACTTCCGCCTCTGGCAATGGAAATAATAAACCAGTGCTTTCACCATTAATAGTATAACAACGTCTTATAGTCCCATCTGGTAATTTAATTCTTTCTTGTTCATTCTGGGCAATAATTGGTAATATACAAAAATATTCATTTTTGGATTCATTTAAGATATGTATTCCAAATTTGTTAACAGCCATGATTAATTTACATATACTGATGTTAAATCTACATCACTTGTATTATTTATAATATAGCTTTTGCTTCTTTCAACTCTTCTATAATTGAAATTATTTCATTATTGTGACCGGTATGTCCTGCAGCTACAGATGCCATCAACAAACGAAGTCTGTCGACAAGTTCATTGATATTATTCCAATATACGTAATCAGTATTCACATTGTTCTGCTTCAAAGTAATACCATTTCCTTGTCTAGCTTGTCTATAAGGAGCTTTAACTCTATTAAAAGCTTGTATTAATTTTCGCGCTGGAGTCTTTATTGTTGACTTCGTTATTCCTTTCAGCGCTAAGTAAGGACCTATTATTGTTACATATTTGTTTGTTCCGTTTCCTTGTACTTGCTCATTAGGATCATGATTTCTACGATACGCATTAGTTCTTTTTAGGATATCCATATAATTATCTAAATCTTCCTTTTTATAACCAACAGGTTCTTTTTTGAAAAGCAGTTCATATAAACCAGGTGTACCAGTATAGCGTATATTTTCCACTTTTATGTCTTTATCAATAATCTCAACAGGTTTACCTGTTAGTCCTAAGAGAAATTTATTTGTCTCATAGTCATGCCCTATTCCATAATTATTATCAAACTTATGTTCCGTATCTCTAACACCTTCATCAATATAAGATCTAGGTAATTGATGGAAATCCGCTAACCAATCCTGATACGCTGGAGTGTCTACATATGTTTGAATCGTTTGTCTAGTCTGTTCTAGAATATCAGATAATTTTGACTCCTCAAGAGTAGATGAAGTACTGTCCCTAATTGATGGAGGCGTAGTTTCTGCTACAACACTTGTTTCTCGTATAGATGGAAGTTGACTGGCAGAAGCAATACTAGCATAAAAAAAAGATGGTATTTCCGAGGGCAAAATAGGAGTTTTTCCGGTTTTTCTTACAGTCTTTGTTGGTGTTGATGTCTGATAAATTACTTTCGGTGTTAAGAATTCCTCTTTCAGTTCAAGAGGTTCTTCTTTCGGTTCACGTTTTACAATTGTAGAAATTAGTTGTTGAAGTAACTGTGTTAATGGTTTATAAGTTTGCTCTAGTTGAGATTGTGTTGACGATGCTGCCAATTTTAGATTGCGGTATTTTTCTCTAACAGCCTTTCTTGCCAAACGTTTATTCATCTTAGATAGTTAGGAGCAACTATGAAAAATTTGTAAATTCGCCATTTTTATAAGTAAATGAATGAATCGAATTTCTTTCTATATCTGCCCGCATTTAATTCACAATCCTTGTCTATTACAACAAAGCCATATGGTTCCTTCCAACAGTGTGAACATAGGTTTCTAAATTGTTCAAATGTCATATCCATAATATCATTATATATATGTTTTAAACTCATGTAATCTTGTTTAAACAAAATTAGGCGGTTGGTATTTTCTCGTATGAGTCTCTTCAAAATTGACGAATATCCTTGAAAAATTAAAAAACAATCTGTATTTTTATGTCTACCAAAGATAAAATAATCTCTTATAACGCTCTGGTTTTCACATGGAATATCATCAAATATTATAAGAGAATTTGGTTTAATATCGTGTGGGGAGATAATATTTTCATCGGTCTCATATTCAAAGTATCCAATCTCTTTTATGGGTTGCAATAGGTTTCTTAAATATTCATACTTGTGTTGATGCAATGATTTAGAATATAAATAAATATTTTCAAATCTAATTCCATTGGGATGTTCAATTAATGTGAGAACTGCATTCGTTTTTCCACTTCCACTACATCCAACTATAAGACACCTTTTTGAACTTTCGCGAAACAAATCACCATGTTTTTTAAACGTTTTGACTAAATTTTTATCATCATGGTTTCCAACAGGTAAAGAAAACGATTGCTTTTCAATTCTCATCCTATTTAACTACTAAAAACTTTTAAGATGAAGAGAGAGTATTTATAGTTGAGCATTCAACATTATTTCATTAGTTTCGAAAAACTATAAAATGACTCAACATCACACGTTTAAAACGAACAAGAAGCGTAACAGGAAAGGTTCTGGTTTAGTAAACACACTTATTAACAAGCTCCCTATAGAACTACACATTCCTGGTTTTCAGTTTTGTGGACCAGGAACTTATATAGAAAAGAGATTAAATAGGGGTGATATTGGGATAAATCCATTAGATGTTGCATGTAGAGATCACGACATAGCATACTCTCAATTCACTGATCTTCCAAGCAGACACGAAGCAGATAAGATATTAGCGGAAAAAGCTTGGCGAAGAGTTAAGTCTGAAAAAAATTCAGCATTGTCAGTTGCGGGTATCATGAAGGGTAAAAGAAAGCTCGGAATGGGTTTGAAAGGAAAAACAGGGGGAAACTTAAGTTAAGAAAAAAGCGAATTATAAAACCACCTAAAAAATAAGGAGGTTTTTACCTCTGTTATTACCCATCTTATGAGCTCTTGGCGCTTTGGGAGGAGGAGCAGCAGGAATAGCTGAAGCTGTGAATGATGCTAAAGCTTCTAAAGAGCAGTTAGAGGAATTACAAAAATTTAATTAAGCTATGGAATCTCAAGGAAAAGAATTAAAACCGTTTAAACATGGCAAGGGTGTTAAAAAAGGAAAAGGCTTATTTATTAAACCATATAAAGGAGGATATATAAACAAGAAAATATTTAAAAAGTTCAAATAAAATTTCCTCATAAGGCTTTAACGAATATTGATTTATTGAGATATGTCAAAATATTAGGAATTCCAAATTTTAGAGGTATTTATATGCGTGATAATCTTCCACAGAAAATTAAAAAGATAGAATGTGATATTGTCAATTTAGATTCTAAAAAAAGCGATGGTACTCATTGGACAGCTTTTTTTTTTTTTTTTTTTTTTTATGGCAGTGGCACACACACTAAAGGTAGATCCTATGGCGCTCGACGAGCGGTGTGTGTGCGAAGATGTTGATTGACACGGTTCTTGAATATTTGTAGGTTGTAATTAGTGGGAAACAGATGTCCTGGAAGTGAGTTCCACAGTGATGCAGTGCGCCAGACAAAGGAGTTCTGGTAAAGCGATGTTCTAGGTGTTTCTAGTTGTACGACGAACTGGTGCGCTCCTGCCGTCTGTCGGGACTGCCTGACAGGAGTTGCCAGGGGCGGGATTATGCGGGCCAAATCCTGGGAACATCTGCCGTGAAAGTATCTGTAAAACAGAGACATCTCGGCCACATGTCTGCGATGTTCCAGACTATCCAGATTCCGGGTCAACTCCGGATCGCCGACGAGACGCACAGCACTCTTCTGAATGGAATCCAGCAGCTTTAGGGTATGCTTTGGTGCGGCACCCCAGATATGTGAGCAATATTCTAAGCACGATCTTATTTGCGCTTTGTACAGCAAGAGCAACTGCTGCGGTGTATAGAGTTTTTTGTTGCGAAATAGCGCACCAAGCTTCTGGGAGGCTGATTTTGCGATGTTAGCAACATGGTCATGCCATGACATATTGCTGTTGACCGAGACACCTAGCAGCCCGATTGACGAGGATGAAGGAATGGTCGATCCTGCCATAATAATGTCAGGGCCCGCTGTATTGGCCCTCTTAGTAAACGTTGCTGCTTGGGTCTTTGCTGCATTGAACTGGACCAAATTTCGGTCGCCCCAAGTTTGAACTTTCTCCAGGTCTTGATTAATTGCTGTAATCTGCTCCTGTCTGCGGTGATGAGTCTCAGTCGCTGGTAAGGGTTTTTCTGATCTAAAGTGGGAGACAAGGGTACTGTCATCTGCAAAACTGTAAACAGGATTATTCGTTTCGATCAGCAGGTCATTAATATAGATGAGGAACAGAGTTGGTGAAAGTATTGCGCCCTGAGGCACGCCCGCGTTGATGGTAAATGTGTCCGAGATGTGTCCATCGACTGCAACATGTAGGGATCGGTTCTTAAGGAAACTGGCCAGCCAGCTGCAGAGAGAGGCGGGCAGTCCCAAGGACGGCAGTTTGTTGAGCAGTCCGTCATGCCAAACTCTGTCGAATGCCTTTGAAATATCCAACGCAATCGCTCGAGACTCTCCGTAGTTTTCAATTGCCCTACTCCATATATGAGTGACATAGGCCAATATATCTCCTGTCGATCTCTCTTTGCGAAAGCCGTATTGATTATCGCTGATTATTCTGTTGCTCTCGAGGTACTTGAGTAGTTGCTGGTTGACTACACGTTCCATGACTTTGGAGATTATTGGAAGCAAGGCAATCGGGCGATAGTTTGAGGGCGTGGTTTTCTTGCCTTTTTTTGGAACAGGTTGCACTCGAGCGACTTTCCAAGAGGATGGGTAAATCCCTTTTCTGTAAGAAAGAGAAAAAAGCCTGGAAAAAACAGGTGTTAGTTCGTTGGCGCAGTTCTTTAGCACGATGGCAGGTATTCCGTCCGGTCCTGATGCCTTTTGCGTATCTAGTTCTTTAAGGATTTTGCGAATATCACGATGAGAAAACTTGACTTCTGCCATGGTGGTGTTGATGTTCGGTATAGTGGGGAGAGTCTTGCTTTGGGGCACGTCTAAGGTAGAGTGCGATGAAAACATTTTGGCGAGCATGTTTGCTTTTTCTTTGGCTGTAGTCGCCGTGATGCCACGTTCGTCCGTCAAAGGTGGGAGAGACGTTTTTGTAAAGTTGTTACTTACTGCCTTTGCTAACGACCAGAAATTCCTGGAGCCACTGGGGCATTGCAAAAGTTTATTCCTGATCCTTTGATTGTGTTTGTCCTTAGTTTCGTCGATCACACGCTTGCACTCGTTTCTCGCTTCGATAAAATAATTGCGATTTTCAGCGGTCTGATTTTGCTGCCAGTACTTATAGGCTTGCTGTTTCCTTCCTACAGCTCTTTCACATCTTTTGTCGAACCAGGGCTTTCCTTTTGATGGTAACTTGATGGAATTTGGGATGTATGCTTCCATTCCTGAGGAGATTACTTGCATGATCTCTTCGCAGCAGTCTGACGGGTCGTCAGTGGCAAAGCAGACGTCGAGCCAAGGAAAATATAGGTAAAACTGCCTTAGATCGTCCCAGTTTGCAGAATTGTAATGCCAGATTTCGTGAGGCAATGGTGGATCCTTCTGTATGAGTGGCAATTCACAAACCGTTGTAATAAGTTTGTGGTCGGAGGTACCTAATGGCGGACCAACTGTAACCTTGTACTGGTCAGGATTGGTGGTCAGAAAAAGATCCAGGAGGGCGGCGAATTCGCCCCTCTCTGAGATTCGAGTTGGTTCGTCTACAAGTTGAGTAAGCCCGCAGCTGATGGCAAATGCTTCAGCTTCTCTACCTTCGTTGTCGGTCTTGTTGTGATGTTTGAGCCAGTTGGTGTTGTGGGCATTGAAGTCTCCCAGAACGATTATTTCTGAACTGGGGTGATCGACCTGTATTGAGTCAAAGGTGGTAGCTAGTGTTGAGAAAAAGTTTTGGTAGGCTCTATCGCTCGGAGGGCGATAGAGACAACATATAAACTTGGTTAATCCCTTGGCGGTGAACTTGAGCCACATGACGTCAAGGTTGTTCGGTTCGAGTGTTTCCTCGCGGTGACATGAAAGGTCGCTTCGGACAAAAAGGCATATTCCGAACTTATATCTAAATCGGGTATGTAAGTCGTAACCAGGATAGAGGTAGTTCACTGTTGTTGTTGTAGAACATACTTGTGTTTCTGTAAGGGCTAATATGTGTGGTCTATTTGCTTGTAGATGTTGGTGTACCGAATTTATGTTTGTATTTAGGCCTCTTATGTTGCAGAAATCTATTCTAAATTGGTTCGGTATCTTTGCTGTCTGTGAAATGCGGAATGAAGGGCTCCCAGGGCCACCCAGCGCCCGGAGATCCGAATGGCCGGGGAGTTTACCTCCGGAATATTTTGATCCTGGAAGCACCATCATGTCCATATATTCCTACTGTGAAACCCGGGACGACCAGCGCGGAAGCGGAACGTGATTTGGGAAAACCACTTAGCGCTTCCCAATTCTGGTGGGGTGGTCTTTCACCGGACGATGCGAGTAGGCTTATGCATCTACCACCTAGGGCCGCTTCCACTCGAAGCATCGGCCTCAGACTCATTCCTTTGGCGGTCCCTAGTCTGACAGGGGTAAAAATGGGGTTTGTTGGATCACGCCCCAGTGATCAGCTCCAGACTTTGTACTTTGGTGTTCTCCAGCCTGGAGGAGGACGATGGGATTTGATGGGCCACATCCCGTGGCAACTCGGAATGGTGGGTGCGTCACTCCCCGTAATCAAACTGCTCTCACCAGTTTGACGTTCCTGCCAGCCAATACAATGCAGTCCCTCTTGTCACAAACTGTCATTGATCAGCTCCAGACTTTGTACTTTGGTGTTCTCCAGCCTGGGGGAGGACGATGGGATTTGATGGGCCATATCCCATGGCAACTCGGAATGGCAGGGGCGTCACTCCCCGTAATCAAACTCCTCTCACCAGTTTGACGTTCCTGCCAGCCAATACAATGCAGCCCCTCCTGCCAGCCAATACAATGCAGCCCCTCTTGTCACAAACTGTCATTGATCAGCTCCAGACTTTGTACTTTGGTGTTCTCCAGCCTGGGGGAGGACGATGGGATTTGATGCGCCATATCCCATGGCAACTCGGAATGGCGGGGGCGTCACTCCCCGTAATCAAACTCCTCTCACCAGTTTGACGTTCCTGCCAGCCAATACAATGCAGCCCCTCCTGTCACAAACTGTCATTGATCAGCTCCAGACTTTGTACTTTGGTGTTCTCCAGCCTGGGGGAGGACGATGGGATTTGATGTGCCATTACATAAGAAATGAAGACAAAGTAATATATTTTGATAGCTATGGTAACCTAAGACCACCTGTTGAACTCGTTAAGTATTTTAATTCAAACGGAATCACAAATATATACTACACTTATGATACTAAACAAAAATTCAATTCATACAATTGTGGTCATTTGTCTCTCAAATTTCTATATAATAATATATAAGAAGTATTTGGCAAGAAACAATCAGTAGCAAACCGTTATTACAATGTCTAGAACTATTGCAATTACGGGGAATACATCTGTATTGTCAGCAGATTTTAACCCTCCAATATACTTAGATGATGGAAAACAATATTATTTGGGCCTAGCAGATTTTGAAACATTTATGAGCATACCTAATGTAGAAGAGGGTAATAATAAAATATATATAGAAAATGAAGTAATAACCATACCGGAAGGAACTTATGATATAAAAGACATAGAAAAATACATAAAAAATGCAATTAAAGATAAGTATGAGAATGAAATAGTAGGGTTTTCACTAAAGCCGAACACTAATACCTTAAAATGTCACATATTCTGCACTAAAAAAATTGACTTTACCAAAGATAATTCAATAGGTAAACTATTGGGATTAAAAAAAAATTATTGATCCTCAGGTAATTAGTGAGTCGGATGAGGTTGTAAATATTAGCAAAGTAAATGCTATTTGCATCGATTGTAATATTTGTGTTGGATCATACAGTAATGGTAAACCAGTTCATATAATTCATCAATTTTATCCAGCTGTAGCTCCCGGGTATAAAATAGTGGAATATCCTCTACCTGTATTATATTTCCCTGTCAGCGTTAGAACAATAAACAACATTACTGTAAAAATTATTGATCAAGACGGAGACGGATTGGATTTCGAAGCTGGGAAATTGTTGAATACTCCTCTTTACCTGAAACATCACGTCATACATGGTCCGTAAAAACAACCAGTAAGTTGGAAAGCCCTCGGCATGTCAATATCGCTTTTCAGGAAGATAAAAAAGGTCATGTTCAGAAAGACATGAGCAAATTTGATAATATTGATTTAAATAATATAAGAGTATTTTTAAATTCAGAAAGATATCCATATCATGATCTATATCTAAATTTTAAAGAAAACAAGTTCTCTGCACTCTATGAAATGTTTGCAAACTTTAGAAATTCCTATTATGGAATGTCCAGCAAACCACTTTTTACACCTCAAGATTTTAAAAATATATCTCCTATTACACACTTTGACTGTTCTCATCAAAAATAATCGCTCCAAACTGGTTCAATTGGTATTCGAGTTGAATTTGAAACTAATGGAAGTATAAAAAAGATACTTCTGCTTATTGTCTTATTTTGCATGATAAGATATTTAGGTATAATCCTCTTACAAAAATTTTAAGACAACTATAATGCGCATGCTTCTCCGTTTCTATAAAATCAGAAGTTTGGTTTACATACCCATCATAATGATTGCGACACGACTGTATTATTATTTGGAAAACATAAGACAACAAATCCAAGAATACGAAAATAAAAAAATTATTATTAGAAAATTATCTTATGAGGATATGAAGTTATTGACACTTGATGTTCAAGGGTTCAAAATAGAAAATAACAGATTTATCCCAAAGGAACTAGCTGCATTTGATGGAAGAAAAATATGTCATTATGTATTTAAATCACCTTTTGATATAAGACAGTTACCACCACACCTAGTTAAGGAAGCAAATTGGTTGATGAAATATCATCATTGTATATCATGGGATGAAGGTTTTACTTCAACGCATAAGTTTGCCAATATAGTCAGAAGCCTGACAGAGAAAGTTGATAACGTGTGCGTGAAAGTAAGAGAGAAATGTCAATATATAAGGAAATACACAATAAAACCCGTTATAGAACTTGAAGAAAACCCTACATTACAAAAAGAAGATCCTCAATGCTTTTGCCATTCCAAATCAACATGTATATGTGCACTTATTAACGTATATTATTAAATTACGTTTCATCAAATATTTTTTTATATCTTCTGGAACAAACTTTTTCACTTCATCCAAAAATGCAGCATATCCCATCTCCTTAAAGGTGTACAGAAATGAATTTAAGTCGGATGTTTGTAAGTAAATATTGCAGGCTTCTTGCGATTTCCATACATTCGTCGAAGGTATATAACCTATCAAAACCATAATTTGCTTCATGTTCAACATCAAACTCTAAATTTCTAAAATGTGCCAAATTTTCCACAGACACCAAGTTGTATGCTGGTGTCTCTTGTACGTAAGCTAACCACACTTGACTGAGAGCCGTTGAATAAACTAGCAGAAATAAGTACTAAATTCTGATAGTGGTGGGGGAAGAAAATATTGAAAGTTTATTAAAATAGTTTTATTTTTCAAGAATACTGTTTAAGAATTGATTACATGACAACGTTTCAACATCCTCTATAACACAATCAGGATAAAAATTTAACAGCTCCAACACACAGTAAATATTTGCGCTATTAATATTCTTCGAAGGTGAAATAATGTCATATACATTTTTAATCAGATCACCATTTTTCAAAGAAATTCCACTTAAGAGAATATTATAATATTTCGAAAATTCTTGAGATTTTAACATATCAAAACGGTATTTCACTAAATTCATCAAATTTACTAGTTCATTTATAGTATCACCAGCTAAAAAAATCTCGTTGCCGCCATCTTGTATAACTTTGATTATTCTTGAGTCACCGATAAACACAAAATGAAGTTCATAACCATTCCCTTGCATTGGTAGCCATCCGCTGTTATTAGAGTGAATGAAACTCATTATAATTCCTTGATTGTTATGGAATGAAATCCATTGATCTTCATTAAAGATAACATTTTGATTCGTTTTGTATCCGCTCAGCTTGATCACAGGTTCATAATTTCGCTCCAAGGAAAACCCAACACACCCATTTCGACTTTGATTTATTTATGTAGTATACGGATTCGTTGACTACAGCTCCGTTACGTTTCTTGCTAAACTCTTCCTGAGGTTGTTGATCCACTGTTGTTGATATATTCGATGCACTAGCATAGCTAGTTGATAATTGATTGTAATAGTTTTCTTGGAACATTTTAAGGTTATGCTTAAACGAGTGTTGCAAACTGAATGTCTGTTAGTCTTTTCATGTCTGCTTAAATAACAGAAACAGAAGAGAGTGGTGGGAGGATACTCTTATCATATCATAGAACATTGGTATTGGTATATTGAGTAAAAGTAAAAAAAAACACATTTTAATCATCAGTTACTTCGCAGCTATGAATGGTAGCGGGTCACATATTTTTATTGATATTCAAGGATTTTTATGCTCCTTTGGATATATCCCCAAAGAAATGTCAGTTTTTGATGGCGTTCGATATTCTACTTTCCTATTTAAATCACCTTTTAAAAGAAATATGTTATCTGCTGAAGATACTAAGGTTGTAACTTGGTCTGAAGATTATCATGGAATTGAGTGGGATAGTGGAAATATAGACTTGAATGAAATTGAAGATATTTTACACAAAGTGATCCAACCCTATGAAAATCCTAAAATATACGTGAAGGGTAATGAAAAAGCCAATTTCTTGAAGATGTTTTTAGACGAAAAGCTTATTAATAATATTCCTGTTGGATCTGAACCCAAATTAAGCAAATTTAAAAATCTACCAAAATGCTACTTTCATAAAAATATTAGACTATGGCATTGTGCATTAGCTAATGTAAAATTACTGCATAAATATAAAAATTCATATTAATTTAGTTGTTCTATTTCCCATTTCATAGCACTATTTTACCCCCACTTCTATTTGATTGAATAAAAGCATGGTAACTTCAAATTTATCAGTATTACACTTGCAATATTCAACAAAAAATGAAACAAGAAAATTCTCCTAAAATTGTGCAAAAGCGAAAGTTAAATAAGCCAAGCAAGAAAACATCTGAAAAGATTAAGCTGGAAGAAACCTGCTCCATTTGTTTAGAAAATATGAAGAAAGAAGATATTTTTACACCAAATTTTTGTTGTCATGAATTTTGCTTTCTATGTTTAATGCGTTGGACACTAAATAATACATATTGTCCACTTTGCAGACAATTTTATTTTTCAGTAAAAATAATACATGGTGATATTCGTATTCCTACAATAAAAGAAAATGAAAAAGAAAAAAATATATATTTTTAAGTTTGTTTAGCATAGAAAACTGGTATTTTAATGAATAAAGCACATCGAAAAATGTTTTTTACTGTTTTTGTTGTTTTTACTATCTGTTTTGTTGTTTTTGTGCTGTTTTCGCCGTTTCTGCTGTCTGTATTGCTGTATTTGTAGTCTGTTCTGTTGTATTTGTTGTCTGTTTTGCTGTATTTGCTGCCTGTCTGTCTGTTTGTGTCTTGCTGTATTTGTTGTCTGTTTTGCTGTATTCGCTGTCTGT
>MU182893.1:57216-67826 GCA_016904865.1 Pissodes strobi | reverse complement strand
GTATTTGTTGTCTGTTTTGCTGTATTCGCTGTCTGTTTTGCTGTATTTGCTGTCTGTTTTGCTGTATTTGCTGTCTGTTTTGCTGTATCTGCTGTCTGTTTTGCTGTATTTGTTGTCTGTTTTGCTGTACTTGCTGTCTGTTATGCTGTATTTGCTGTATGTTTTGCTGTCTGTTTTGCTGTATTTGCAGACTGTTTTGTTGTTTTGCTACCTCTACGAAACAGTGGAAATGATGTACAAATGTATTAAAGTTGGATGGTAATGTGATGGCTAGTTGGGTTCTGAAACAACCATGCGTTGGGTTCTGAAACAACTAGCGTGTGTAGGGTGCTGAACCAATCATGCACTACCATCGTCTTGCAGAAAAATTAAAATTTTGTAAAACGATATTTGTAAATTTTATTTGTATCACTCTGCTTTAGTATATCATTTAAAAGCAAAGTTTTGCTATTTTGTACCGGTTTTGTTTTATTTTTGTTATATTTTACAGTATTTTGTTATATGTTTTGTTTTTTTTTGCTGTTTTTGAAGTAAAACTTTTTAAGGCTCGCCGGGAGTAAAATTTGAAGGTTGTGACACGACGATTACTGATGAAAACCGCTCAAGGCGATCGCTGACGAAAAAGGGTCACGGTGGTTTATTGTTTGTTAGTTTACAAGATAAAATATGGGATTTGCTCTATTACCTTGTTAAGACATAAGCGAAACTTTTATGAAGAATAGTTTTTTTCATTTAGGCTTTCCGTTTTTATTAATTGAGTGGTATATTTAAAAAACTACTATTTAACCAAAACCGAGACGGGCGTTTAAGTTTAAGAAGTGTCACTTTTGATATGCGTACATAGTGCATGCCCATTTTTTGTTTGTCTCTCCATCTGTCTGTCTTGGGGCCTTGAACCAGCTTTGCTTATCTACAAGGACCTTTCAAAAAAATCAAATTTTTGTAAAACGGTTTTTGTAAAGATTATTTCTATGACTTTGCTTTAGTATGTCATTTTAATTCTATTTTCAAAACAGTATCTATCTAAAATAATTTTTAAACTACCAAAATAAATAGAATGCAATAATCGCTTCAATATAGTAAATTGAATGAAAGCTATATTTTGCGTGGACTAATTCCAATATCGCAAATATAAACAGAAGCTGTATTTGTCGGGACTAATTCGAATATCACAAATTTAAACACAAACCATATTTGTCTGGACTATAGTATCAATGTCCTATCTAACATGCTTGATTAATTACTTTTGTCTTAGAATGTTACAACAATAATTGAAAACTTTAAACTAGATGTACTTTTGATTTGACTGTATTATAAGAATCAATAAAATAATATTCTCTGTGCTCGGATAATTAACGAAGGGTAAAAATTTCATTGAAATGATTAATCGGACATATGGTATACTGCCGTCCTTATTTGAAAAGCGGTATGTGCAGACAACAAGATTTTGAGAAAACCGCCCTGAAAGTTAACTCAATGGAACCCTGTGATTATTTCGGTTTCTAATAAAATAAAATGTGGTATGATATTTAAAACCTTTATAATTGAGTTTGTAAGATATCAATTAGGTTATATTTTGGTTCTCCTAGCCAAAAAATCACTTACGGCTTTTTAATTATGTAAAGGAATCTGATTATACCGATTTGAACATAATCAAATGCCGTATATGCAATAACCAAAAATGAAACAAATGAGTTTTGTGTTTATAACATATTTTTATTGACAAATATTTTATTTATTTAAAAAGTTAATCTTCACCAAGTTCTTCAACTTCATTGAGGTCTGGTAAATTTTCCCAAAACATCTTTCTATTTTCGGGAAGCAGACTACCTATCTCCTTAAGTATCTGTTTCTTTTTTTCTTGGGAAAATCCTCTAGGGCCTTGAAGAGAAGTGACCGGTTTGAGCAACTGTTTCTTTTTCATTGTTTTTGCCATAAGAAAATCTAAAGTGTGTAATGGTTCACAAAATTTGTTTCTATATTTAAGAGTGTAATGACCTCGCTCGGCAACAATTTGTACCATTTCTGAGAGATAGGGGCGATTTCCTGCATCTTTTTTTAGCTTGGCCTGGGAAGTGAAATTTTCCCAATTGAAAAAGTCGTCATAATTCATTTTTCTAACTGTAACTTCTGTATTACTAGCACTTCCAACTGCATCGACAAAGTCATCAAAGTCGTAAAGTTTCCCTTTTCTCTTAATTGATAGTTCCACCTGATGATGGAAACTATCAGCGGACATAAATGTGTGTCCTGGCTCAAAGTAATTAAAGGTTATGCTGCTAGCAGATATCTCATTTGAGTTGATAATTTTAACTAAAAATGTCATCAACGTCCAATTTTTATTTTGACTGGCACAGTTATCCATCCATATTATAATATTTTCTACGTCCCTGTGCGATTTTAGAAAAGCGTAGAAAGTGCTTATTATATCTTCTTTTGAACGTTTGCTTATTGCCTCACGCCAAACCACAGCGAAGGGTTTGTTTTTTTAGAAATCTTACCTAGAGGAACAAAAGTTTCATTATAAGCGATTAGCCTTTTCAAAAAAATAACTTTTTTGAATGAGTCCATCCTAGGTAACATAATAATTTTTTGAAGGTCTGTAGAAACACATAATGTGTCGGCATCAAAAGTGCATTTGGCTTGTTCTTTATACAGACGACGGGATTGTTTTACACGATCAATGTGATTCTTCCACGATAAGCAGTTTGCACATGAGTCCTGAAGGTCTTTTTCACTGTGGCCATGCAATTTAAACTTTTCACAAGCCTCACACTCTTCATGTCCTAACTTCTTCATGTCCTAACTTCGTAAAAGAAATACGCTTGGATTTTACTCTTCTTCGATAAGTTTCATATGATACTTTAATATGTGGGAATTTTTGCTGGAAGTCCTTATACATAATTGTCACTGTAACATCACTGCTAAGATATCGAGTTTTTGGAGCATGTTCTCTGCGATAGTGACTAATTTCCGGGTTAAATGATTCTATATGTGTGTTTATTTCCGTATCGTCGATTTTTCTAGCTGATGGTTTTCCTAGACGGCCATGACGAAGTGGTGCTAAACATCCTTTTGGAGTTTTCGATAGCGTATCATGCAGAACCCTATCGTTACTCTTTTTGTAGCCCAGCGTTGTCAAAAAAAAAGTTTTACAGACTTCTGCTACTTCGCCTTTGTCATTTTTCAAGCAATATTTAAACGTGTTTTGTTTTCTTGAAGTAGCACCTGGTCTCCTCTTTACTTCTAGTCGTTTGCAGGAACTTAACATGAACGATTTCCTGTCTAGTTTTGAAAGCTTCCAGAATTCGATATTTGTACCATGTCTGGTTGCTTCAGAAATTAGTTTCGAACATTTTTTCTTACACTTTCCGCCACACCCTGGCAGAACAGGGTGATCCTCAGCCTCTTTTACTGCTTTCATCAATTTTCGAGTACTTAAATTGGTTTCGTAGATCTTCCGTTTTCGAACATTTTCTACTTCGGCATGTTTATCTACAAAAAATATAAATTTAAACTAGGTTTAAGATGTTTTTATTAATTTTTACCTTCTTTGTCTAAATTTTCTTCATTTTTCTTTACGCCTCTTAGTAACTGCGCTAAAGGAATGTCACTGCCTATATCTGAATTACTATTATTGTTATCAATGCTATGTTCAGGCACTTCAAAGGTTTGGCCCAAAATTTCTAAAATTAATACAATTTTGCTGTTGGCATCGGTTAAACAAAATTGAAAATCCTACTCTTTTACCTTGAACGTAGCCAACTTCATCTAAATCCGAGTCTAAGGATGATTTCATAACTAAATTTGCGTCAGCTTTTGTAGTTTCAGCAGGCTGGCTTTGGGAATCCGTTTCAGACATAGTCTTTTCAATAATTGTATTTTCAAGCCAACCTAATACTTTGTCGTTTGTGATTGTACATGGTAAGTTGAGCTTGACAAATCCAGCATTCTGTGCATTACCATAATATGGAAATTCCATAGCTTGTAGTTCATGTAATACCGGTGATTGGTTCGCGATACCTTGACTACCTTCAGAATTTGCATCAGCAACTTCCATGTTTATCCTACAAAACCATTAGAAGTTAGTGGCGTACATTTTTTCCCAAAAATATTCGTTCAGGTGCCACTCGAGACGCCACTGGACTTAATAAATCTAATTAAGTTAGGACTAAATTAGCCCCTTGGCGCTATAAATAACATTGCCAAAGACAACAAAATTGAATAAAATTACTTACGGGTTCATATATAATACACTATCGCCATGATGGTCTTGTAATAAGTTTATATTATCGGTATTTTTAGGACACCTTGAAAGTATTAATTTGGTTCTATTCGAAGCCATATTGATCTAAACAGTTTTATTATTATAGCTGAGAACACAAAATATCTAGATAACAACACACACTTCACTTACAAATCAAAACAAAAACAAAACAAGTTAATGCAAAGCACCTTTCGCAATAGATTCTAAATGCAAATAAGCCGAATTCTCGATTAAAGTGCGGCAAATGCAGCGTGCTTATTTAAAACGCGGTAAGTACGTCCGACGCTTTGACACATACCGCTTTATTATTATGGACCGCGCATATGCCGCTTTTTGACTGAGGAAAACCTTTGATTTTGCACATACGGCAAAATGTTTTTCTCAATTTATGACAACTAATAACCAGATACGGCTTTTGCATTGTGTAGACGGGTAAGTTAACTCACTAGTAATACCTAAATCGCAAAATTTCAATTTTTAATTTTTTGCACATACGGCTTTTCAAATAAGGACGGCAGTATATCAAAGGTAAATTTTTGCGATGACTAAAGTACCGCTACATTGGTGAAATACCCATATGTTGTCAACCTCGTTTAGACCCCTTTCGTTTGTTCCGCTGTGATGGATTTTATTTGCAGGGATTCATGGCCTCCTTTTGTTTCGGTCTGGTGACTTATTTGTTGTTGGTTGTTTTATATATCTACATTATAGAAAATAATAAGATACTGTTTACAACCATTTATTTTGCACATTGTGATTTTATTACTATATTACAATTATAATATAGGAGTGTAAAGCTACTATATATAACAAAATTTATTAGTTCTTGATTGAATATAAATTGACTAACATTATCCAAGTTTTAAAGGATGAATGCTTAATTATTAGTAGTTAAATCAGATAATGTCTTATTACATAATACTAATAATTAATAAATTATTAATAATTACTCTGGGAGCTTGGAGGGCCATCTATTTCAGTGCGCCAATCCGGTCTATTGTAATGAATAAAGCAAGGCAATTTTACTTGCAGATTAAAGTCTGCTTTATATGCACTTGGCAATTTTCCCCAAATATTTAATAGTTCGAGAGGGTTTGCATTTCTGAATAAGTAATCCAACGGAATAATTTTCAGTTCTTCAGAGGTAAATTCTATTAATTGTCTCTCTCCGTTTACATCAGATAAAAGGATATCTACACCTGGGCAACAATTAAATTTTTGTAATAATTAGGGATCCTAACGGGTGTAGCCGGCGATTTTCGTTGATGTTTTGTTCTCAATAGGTGGAGATGGTTGATTTTGTTGATTAGCTTCTAATTTTTGAAGTAGTTTTCTTTCCTCTTCTCGAAATTTCTTTTTTGCGCTCTTGCACAACTTTGGTGGTAAACAGCAAAGAACTGGATTACTTAACACGCATTCTAATGGTTTATAAGATTCGCAAAATCCCTCATCCCAAGAGAAATCAACTGGTGCTGATATCTGAGGATGGCGTAGCACAACAATGTGTTCTAATGTTTCACAGTTCCTTTCATCCCAGATCGACGGGTACTGATAATTGAATAATTTTAAATTGTAGCGTTCCTATTTAAAAAGATGAGGAGTGGTGGGAGGATATTTGGTAGGTAGGTAGTAAATAGGTAGGGGGACTTGTAATGTGAGGTTAGGTGGGGGCACTAGCGGTATGAAGTTAGGTAGGGGGATAATGATATAGTATCCCTAAATAGTATCTCTAATTTGGTCTAAAACCAGCGCTACGCACCTACTTTGCAGCAGTTTTTGACACCTTTTGTTCAATAAAAGAGCTACTGGAAACAGGAGTACAAATAAATGGATGCAAAGTAAACCTTAAAATAAGGTGTTTTATTTGCGATACACCTGCGAGATCCTATATTAAAGGTTAGTAAGTATACATATTCTAAAAAGAACATCATGCGAAACTAATTCAAAAATTTATATTATATTTAAATTTGTATTCTTTCTAGGAACGGTTAATTTCAATCATTATCATGGATGTTCAAGGTGCATTTGTATTGGAGAATATTACCGAGAGGGAAGGCATATGAGTTTTCCGCGGATAGATTTACCACTAAGCACAGATTCTAGCTTCCGTAAAAGAACAGACCCAGATCACCACAAAGAAGATACACCTTTAGAACAGTTGCCAATAGATTTAGTAGCTGATTTTCCTGTTGCAGATTTACTTCATTTAATAGACCTGGGAATAACTAAAATATGTCTAATTGGCTGGATGCAGGGAAGTTATAATTTCTGGACAAAATTTTCTCTTAATGACATAAATGGGATTTTAAATTTATTAAAGGAACTAAACAGGCAGATTCCAAAAGAAATACGCAGAGCTGTTAGATCACTTGATTCAGTCAAGGAAAGGAACTGAGTTTAGAACTTTTATTCTTTATTTAGTTCCGATTGTACTCAAAGATTTTTTACCACATGATTTTTATATCCATTTTTTTATGTTATCATGTGCTATTAGAATAATAGTTGTGAAGAGTATTTAAAGTACATTGAAATTGCTGAGAAAATAATACAAGAGTATATAGAAATATTTATCGACATATATGGAATTGATGCTATAAGTAGCAATGTACACAATCTTAGCCATTTAATTGCCGATGTCAAAAGGTTTGGCCTTCTACCTTCATTTAGCTCATATCCATTTGAAAATTACCTTTATCATATTAAGTTGTTTGTGTCATGGCAACAAACCATTAGCACTAGTAGCCAAATGGTTTTTAACAAAGAATGGCCAGATATTTCAAGTGACGGAAGTGAAGTCTAATGAAGGTGGTGAAATTGTTATTAGTGGATCGAAAATTAAAAGTATATCGATGGCTTAGTTGTAATACGTCGCGTCGTAACCCAATTTAGGCAAATTGTTCAGGAGAGACAAAAGATGAGTTACAAGTTGAAATTATTGCCTTAACATAAACAAATTATTCTACACTAACTATTTTATTATTGTTAATAAAGACACATAGCGTTTGTAATATATATTTCAGTCGGTCATGATTTTTGCGGCTTACGACCTATCGAATCTGTAGATTTGAGGTTTACGACTTTTATCCAGAATAAAATGTGGATTACGATTTTTATGAAGAAAAATGTAGGACTTTCATAGGTGGCTTACGATTTAGATCTAAATATAAAAAAAAATGTAGCTTTTAAAAAATATATTTTATTGTAATTGTGCTTACGGGTTATATAACATTAAAAAAACGTATAGTTGTATTTATAAAAAAAAACATCAAACATAAAAGTAAACACTCTAACAAGGTTTTTGTGTTACAATAAGTTTAGGCTTTATTTTTTTGAGGACATCTTTTTTACGTTGGTTTCTGTTTTCCGTTGTTTTTTTATTATTCCCGTTTTAATCGGGGCTCTGTTGTGTTTTTGAAATTTTTCTTTATTGGCACTTTTTTATCCTTAGTAGCAATATAATTTTTCTTTCCAGGTGTTTCGGGCACGTAAGGCAAATTATCATCAAAAGTATGCACTTCATTATCCATCACCGTTTTTAATTCTTGAAGGTGTCTCCACTTACATAATTTAATACTTAGTCTAGTCACAAATTACCCATAAACAGATACGAAAGCTTTGTCGGAATGTTTGATGTTCGTTGGCCGAAGTTTTATCGCGAGAGTAGGGGAATGGAATCTTATACCGCACCAACAATATGAAAATTATTGACGGCGACAGAAACATACGCTTAGCGTAGAACGGCCAGAACTGATTTTGAATGCCCTAGTATTATAATTATTGTCTGCACGAGACAAATACGGATGCTTGTAGATCAGCCTCTGTCTCATTCCATACATAATTAACACATTCGTGAGTGGCAAGTTGTAGATCGTGAAAATATGGATTTGCAATCTTGTTTTATAGTAGAGGGCGCTAGCTCCAATTACAGGGCACAGTTTTACAGCCATGACATCCATAGTAAACGTATAGCATTCACCAGCAATTGCTCTTTCTTTGTCTTTTGTTTTTTCATTCTGTGCATCAGTTTTGTTTTTAATGAATATTGTGTATTTCTCTTCACTTAACTGTTTGACTTTGTATTGGCAGCAGATATCACACTGATCTTTTCTAGGTACGTATATAGACAAATTGAGCTCATCAAATATTTTTTTGAAAGTAAAGATTGAAAGAGGAGTGCAATTTTCACTCTGGCACTCGGTTTTGTAAAGTTCGTAGACTTCTGTTTTGGCTTAAAAAGGATATTGTAAATATCGTTTCTTTGTATCTTTGCGACAATAGTGCGACCCTATTTTTGCTAGTTTTTCTAAAAAAGTCTTAATAAATGCTAACTCTTCTTTTCTTTTCATAACAAATGGTGATTTATTCAGTTTTCTGCATGTGTTGTGTTCCTGGTGCCTCTGCAAATCCATGATTTGCACTTTGAAGTACCCAGTTTTGTACCATTTTTTCCTTCAGATCTAAAGTAGAAAGGAACATTTTTTTACATACTTGAAGCCTCTCATTTTTTATCCCCAAGTGATAAAAAAAGAACCACGTCTTCTGGATGGCCCCTCAACGTAACACCTTTTTTTTGGTAAATATAAGACCATCCCTAGGACGTACATCTTCTTTTGTTCCCATGTCATTTTCCAAAATGAATTGAATATGTCAGTCCGGTTTTGCTCACTAAACTGCGAACAATTGCGCTTTGAAGACAGCACAAAATTCCGTAGAGGTACAGCCAACTTGTAAAGTTCGGGCTTTTCTTTTAATTTTTTGTTTGCTGTTACCATTCTTTGTTTTCAGGTACCCCAAATATTGTGTTCCTATCATACGTAAAGCCTTGTTTTTATTTTTCTCCCATTCATTTGGCTCGGCAATTTTTTTCCTTGTGCGTCCTTTTCGCTGGTCTAAAACGCCATTTTTTGTTTCTGTAGCCCTATTTCCAGTGTTTATTGCACCAACAGTGAGGCCTGGTTCCAAACCTGAATCATCGTTATTTTGGTGTGGCAGATTTTTCTTCTCCAATATTCATTGATTCATTAGGAGAATTTGGTTCCCAATCTGGATCGTGGGCATCAGCCGTTTCTAGCTCTAAAAAATGTACCTCATTAAATAAACAAAAATCAATCTAAGCTCGCAGTTCCATTACCTTTATTCTCAAAATTTTTCTTGGCATTCGTGTTTTCGTTCATCCGAGTCGATAGAGAATCACACGTTTGTATTCCGCCCTGTTCAAACTCAATACTAATAGCATCAGCCGAAATTTTTGGTTCCAACATATTGCTATTTTGTTTCAGCCGAGTAAGCGATGAAACATTATATTCGTAGTATAATTCACTGGCAGTTTCTCTTACTAAAAAAAATGGTAAAAAATTTTACGGAAAAAACTTAGTTACTAGTACCTACTTTTGGTTTCCAAGCTTTGATTAACATCAGAAATTTTTTCCACTTGGTTAAAAAAAAGATTATTATCTGTACTAATCTCAGGCATCATTTCCGATTGGCAAGTTCCAAATCCATTATTTCTTACGGCAATTTCATTAGTACGGACGGCTTTCCCATTTCTTTATATTTTCTGGAAGTACAGCAGGTGAAAGTATAATAAACTCGGAATGCTCAGATATAGCAACTGAAAATTGCGATATTTTAAATGGTGCAAGAAATGCATAAAATTAAAGAATTTTAATTTTACCTTCTTGTACGCCGCCGGTACCAATGTCAATAACTGGAGGAATCTCTAATAATGACGTTTCTGCTATAGAACAATCATATATAATTCCAGGTTGCAGAACATTGGCTTTTATTTGAATAGATCAACCATTTTTGTACCTCTATTAGACATCTACAATAATAAAATAATTATTGTAATAAAATTAAGAGCGAAAAAGTCGTATCAACAAGATATGCCAATAAAACGAGTAATTCGAAAACATCGTATAATCAATTTGTGGGTTTAATAATTAAATAATAACCTGATTTATTAGCTTGATTATAATATACATATATAAACTAAATATTCGTAGAATAACAAATATAAATAAAAACTTACGATTTAACTGGTTTTAAACAACTTTATCGGAGCACATTAATACACGCATGGACCTCGTGTTAATTTCTATGTCTGATGTGGGTTACGACTAGTTCGTCTTTGAGGGATGACCAATGCTTATACGCTGGAATTTAAATTTCAAATTTTGTTGCTTTTTATTGGCTCGCGGTTTACGAGATTTTAGAATTAAGTCAGGTATGGTTATAGCAAAGTATATGTAAACTAGTAGCTCCACTCCCCAAAATATTTTCTGCCAGCCGCCGATAATCCGCAGATTGTTGGCAGCATGTAGAGCGTTTGAGTTTAATCAGT
>MU182893.1:0-47216 GCA_016904865.1 Pissodes strobi | reverse complement strand
TGAATAAGCAAATAAGTACAGTTATCGGCTTATTAACGAAAAATATTTTTGAGATTGAATAGAGTAACTCAAGTTGTTCTAAAATATATTCAATTTCACATTATATTCTATTATTCACGAAGATAATAAGATATATTACGAGAATATGCATATATCTCATTTTGGCAATTTCACAGACTTATCTGCCTATTCACTGAGACCAGAGATGTATTCTACTTATCGTGCTGAGGTAATTAAATGGTTAGATTGCATGGCATGAAAGGTATAAAATGTAAACTAATGATGTTAAAATACAGAAACGAGTTTGTATTTCTACCCCTCATTCACACTTTGTAACACTACTAAGAGGAAATATATGATTAAACAAAAAATTTATTGTTATATGTTTATTCATTTTATTTACCACTCTCTCAAAATAATAATAATAAAAAAATAAAATAATATATATTTTTTTAAATGTATTAAGTTTATACATTAACCCTAAAAAAAACTCTTGAAGCAACTGTAAAAATAAATATTAAAAGCTTAAATCTCACACATAAGTGATATTTTCATCCATCATTATCCTCTTCGTCCATTTCTCCTTCATCTTTTTCGCTCGCTTCTTTTTCTCTAGCTTCTTCTACTTCCTTCTCCGCCTCAACAGAGTGTTTTCTTTTCTTTATGCTAAAAAAATTCACGTTTTTCAAAATACATATTTTACAATTTGCCGTTAACACAAAAAGAAATGAAAAATATACGTACATTTATCTTTTAAGTCTCTGGGTGTTCTGTTAAAAAATTTATATTATAGAAATCTTTCTAAGGCCAATTTAGTGAATGTTTTAACTGCTTTTTCTAACACTGAGAAAAAAAATTGTAAGATTTTTCCATATTTTAGAAATATTAATGTTGGCCTGCGCTCATCATGTTTTGAGGTAGAAACCCATTTCCAAGTATATTGGCATAGAAGGGCATTGCTAAATAAATCTTTTTTTTACTACTAACATGATAAATCACCATTATTTACTCCATTCCTCAAATGAGAAGTAACATTTCTCACCCTAGGTAAATAATAATATTAAAAAAAACCTAGGTCAATAATGAAACGGAAACAGAAAATGTCAAAATGTCAAACTTGTTAGTTTGACAACTAGTTGTCATTTCGGATTTTTTGAAAAATGAGTAGGAAATGATTAATTTCAAAGTCTAATCAATTCAAATAATGATAAGGATTGTATCAGTGCTATTAGTAAAAAAATTATATACAGTATGACTCACTTTTCATGACTCCCCATAATATTCTTATTAATAATGCGATTTTGTCAAAATTTAGATGGAAAGAAGGTACTTTGTATGTATGGAGCTGTCAGGAGATTATTAGCGTTTTTTGGCGAGTAACCACGGTTAACTACAAGTAATACTGAAGTAAGTGCCAAGCGGGCACCCCACCACAAATTGTACTGTCTGCTTCTGTCTTCGCCAAAATACCGTAGTTAGATCTTGCAATGCTAGAAAAGAATATAGATATTTTGCATATTTATTTGAAAATGATCAGTTTGATCAGTGCAGAACGTTTACTCATATTTGTAATGACAGAATGGTGGCCTCTGGAGATAAGCAAACTAATGGTATTTTTTCGATGAATATGTTCAGGATACTTTATGCTGCCCAAATCCCATTTGGGGCACATTTGTGTAGGAATTCCGATGCGTATGAGGCTTCTATAGAAGAATTTCATGAACGTATGATTTACAAACTTGTTCAGAATGGAAAAACAAACATTTCACATGTTTAACGTTTCAAAATTAATCCGCCATGACTCCATCAAACCTCGAGTGCCACACCTCGTCACGTATGTAAGTTGTAGTAAGCCGTAGTTGAAAAATGATGATGTAATAGTGACGTCACGAAACTTCCCCTCACTTACCACAATTAAATTAATCCTCGTGAAAACAAAGTAGTATCCTGTAGTATGCCGTGGTTAATTGTAGTTAGCTCGCGAAAAAACGCTTCTTGTTACGATATCTGTCACTAATGGTACCTCCACACTCTCGGCGAGACGTCTCGGCGAGACATTCGGCGAGACATTTTGCGAGGCGAGGTAGCGGAAACGAGCATACACACTCTCGGCACTTCAGTACGAATTCAAGATGGACGAAGTAGAAGTTGCTTGTGCTTTTGCTATGGCTACGTGTGCATATTATAATTATTGTCTAACTTATTTTAAAACTAAAGTGACGGATAATAAGAATAAAAAAAGAAGATGGTGGATGACAAAAATACACAAAAATAGAACAAGGTAAGTGTTTTTTTTAAATATTTTTAAGTACCACATAAATTAATATGGAACCTATGGATGATTTTGTTTTTGCATGTACATTGTAGAATATTCAAGAACGAAATACATAATGTATATTTATTTTAGGCAAACTATGGAAAACATGTTCAGAGAGCTACTTCACGAACCTTCTGGAGAATTTGAAAATTTCTGTCGCATGTCATCAACAGATTTTGAATATTTATTAGCAAATATTTCACCGTATATTTCTAAACAAAACACACAACTTAGAGAAGCCATACCAGCTAAAGTACGTCTCGCAGTGACATTGCGGTTTTTGGCTACAGGCGATAGTTATAAGAGCCTCCACTTTTTGTTCAAAATTTCCAGCCAAATTATATCGAAAATTATACCTGAAGTGTGTACTGCACTTAATGAAGTCTTAAAGGATGAAATAAAGGTCAGTATTTATTATATTTGAACTAAACACATTATTCTATTTATTTTACAAAAACGGATTAATTTAAATGTGCACTGAAATTTAAACATCATTTTGAGTTGCATCTAAGTAAGCATGTTCTAAACTAGTTATGTGCTGAACCTGACTTGCGGAAGCGTGGAATGTCTGTTGTGGATCGATTCCCTTTTCACAATTATTGTAATTTCCTGGGAGAATTGTATAGTGATTCCCAGAATATATAGATTGGGAAGATAAGGGAGAGGGGTTATGGTCAGAATAACTGGAAAAGGATGTTGAGGGGCGAGTAGAAATGTGTGTTTCTGAGGGCGAGGACAAAGGTTGATTAACGTATGATTGATTGTAATTAGAAGAATGAGAACGTGATGCCTGTAAACGTTTTAGAAACATGCCATCGATCTCGTACATGAACAGCTCCCTTTCTTCATCGGGGAGCTTCCTCAATTTTTTCGCCAGCATCTTTCCGTAAAGATCACATTCATCCTCTTCAGGATGTTTTTTATGCAGCACGTTACGTAGTGTCGAAAAAGCTTCTTTCATATCGCGCCCAGCCTGTTGTAATTCAGGAGGAAGTTGACCACGTCGGCGAGGAGTTGGGTTGGATGCTGTTTGAAGACTGGAAGCTGTTTCATTTGATTGATTTGGTTGAACATTAGATGTTGACGGTTCATTACTTATGTCAGCCACACTTTGCACTTCTTCAGTTTCAGTATTTTGTTCCTACAAATCATAAAACAAATTATTAGTAAAAAAACATTTTTGAAAACAAGCTTTCATTTAAAAAGCTCTTAAAAGAAGAAAATATATAAGAACTTGTCAAAACGTTTTTTTAGGATTTTTTTTACTAATAATTATTGTTTTTCGTCATTTAACTAACTCATGCATTGTCTCCAAACTAAACGTGTATAGGACAGAGGATAACTGCTTCAGTTGCAAGATTTGACTCGAACATACATACAAATATCTGAAGTTAATTGTAAAAATAGAATATTTAGAATTGTTTAATGATAATAATAAAAATAAAAATACTGCAGACTAACAAATTAAATTTCAAATAATTTTTCCTTGCAGATGCCCTCAACTGCAGAAGAATGGCTAGCAATAGAAAAAGGGTTTATAAGATTTCCACACTGCGTCGGTGCAATCGACGGAAAGCACATAATAATACAATGCCCAGCTAACAGCGGGTCTGAATATTATAACTATAAAAGAACATTTAGCATTGTTCTTTTAGCTTTGGTTGACAGTCACTTTCGCTTTACTTTTGCTGATATTGGAAGTCAGGGGCGAATAAGTGATGGTGGCGTACCTAGACATAGTTTGTTGTGGGAGAAAATTTGCTCAAATCAACTTAACCTACCAGAACATTGCCCCTTGCCAGGTTCAACTATAGAAGCACCGTTTGTGTTTTTGGGCGACGGAGCATTTGCACTTACTCATAATATTATGAAACCATATCCAGGCAATCATGAACTTGGTTCACCGAAACGAATATTTAACCAAAAATTGTCATCGACGCGTGTGGTCGTAGAGAATGTTTTTGGGATACTCGCTTCAGTCTTTCGCATTTTTAGAAAACCAATATCACTAGAAGTAGACAAAGTATCACTAATAACTATGACGTGTGTATTACTACATAACTTCCTGAGAAGAAGTAAAACATCAGCACAGACGTATACCCCAACGGGCACATTTGACAGACTAAATGACGATGGATCCATTATTCAACCTGGTTCATGGAGACAAGAAGTAGACAGAACTTGTGCTATTAGACCATTACAAAACATACCTCGCAGATCAACTTTACATGCAACACAAATAAGGGAAAAGTTCACTTCATATTTTTGTAATAATATGTAAATATTTAATTTGATGTTTTTTTATGTTGCTAATAAAAACAAACAAATTATTTTCTTACCTCAAAATCTTCAGTATTTATGGTGGTTTTGCACTGATACACTCCTCCCAAAAAAGCCTCCATAGCTTCAAAAGCGAACCATATAGGCTTATAAATTTCAATGACTCCAGCTCCCGATTTAATCGATTCCTTTTTTTTTCTTAAATGGCTCCTGAATGTGGCCATTAAAGAATCTTTTTTTTTCTTCAAAGCTGGTATTGGAATATTCAGTTTCTCGCTTAAACGAACCCATGCATCATTAACCTTTTTTTTATCTTTATGGAAATTGTGTTTTGGGTCCCATATCACATCTTCCGCTTGATATTCTTCCACGAACTGTAGTGTGAATTCATTACTCCATTCTGCCATTTTTTGAATACCCACTTCCAGTACACCGAACTGCAGAATTTCAACGAACGATATCAACTACCAAACTGACTACGATTGCAGACGATATAAACAAGAGTGTGTACGTATGCTCGCGCCTCGCGACCTCTCGCTTCGTGCTTCCTTTGACTCGCGCCTGAAAAACCGACCAAAAGTGGAGACATGCCGAGACGACGCGAGGAAGACCGCGACGAGCCGAGCGCGCATACCACACTCTCGCTCTCGCTTGGTCTCGCAGACACTCGCCGAGAGTGTGGAGGTAGCATTAGACAACTGAACTTCCAGGCTACTTGATATTTCGAACTATTTGAAAAATAAGTAGAAAATGACTAATATAAAAATCAAATCGAATCAAATATGGTACTATATCAGTGTTAGTAGTAAAAAAAATTCTATATATACCTCGGTTGAGAAGGCCATTATTAACCTCGCACATTATATCCTTCGGCGCTACGCGCCTCAGGATATAAAAGTGCTCGGTAAATAATGGCTTACTTCTCAACCTAGGTATATAATATACTATTATTAGCCTACTAGCTACTTTTTCGCCATCTTGTTTTCCAGAGGTACCCGCAATTTTATTAAAATGTCTGAACTAAAAAAAAGGTAGTATCAGACTATATAATTTTTAAGGAGCAAAAACATGATTTTTGTGATAGCGCAATAGTTTTGACAGCTGGTAAAGTCACAAAAATTGTTTTGGCTTAGAAAGGACTTGGGTTAAACATCATTTCTTTAGATGAGGCCGTTATTTACAAAATTCCCACTGCAATTTGATTTACTTTTCAGGAGCAACAAAAAATAGTTCAGCTTTCATGAAAATAATTTTTTCTACTCGCGTGCGCAAAGTACCTGCTTTGCGCACTCATTTTGTTTCGCATAATTGCCGTGTTTATACTCGATTTTTCAATATTTTAATGCTTTCTGCATACAATAATATTTGATATAAAATAAAATTTTAGCTGAATTTAGCGCTTTGTAAATATATATCTTTATTTATATTTTATCATTTTCCAACGTCGAATAGACAACAATGATGCCACCATGCGTATAATAACATGGTGTTTGTCAATTTAAACTTTTGCTTGTTGTTCCTGTAGCAACTAAGTACAAACATTTTCTAACGTCAGAGAAGTGTCCACGAGAGATCTAATCAGAAAATTGCAAAAAAATAAGTTTTTCAGAATGGAAGAAGAAATGCCACATGATATTTTAGAAGCCGCAAATTTGGGGAACTTAGAGCTCCTGCCGGCGAAATCAAAAGAAAAATATGAGAAACAGTATTATTCATTTGAAAAATGGTGTAAAGATAAAGGTGTGAAGACTTTAAAAGAGGAGGTACTTCTAGCATATTTTTTCAAATTAAACAAGGAATTCAGTCCAAATACCTTATGGTCGAAGTATTCCATGCTGAAAAGTGTTTTGAAGATTAAGAAAAATGTGGATATAGGCAAGTTTTATAAACTGGCGGCATTCATTAAAAAACAAAATGTAGGCTTTCAGCCAAAAAAATCAAAGATTTTTTTAAAAGAAGAAATATCCACGTTTATAAATGAAGCATCAGATGATACACATCTTTTAATAAAAGTTGCCACTATTTTCGGACTCGCTGGCGCCTGCAGACGAGAAGAACTCGCAAAAATGATGACAACTGACATTGAAGATAAAGGCAACTTAATTGTGGTATAAATTCAAGACTCGAAAAACTATACTTCACGTTCTTTTGTCATATCTGAAGAAATCAACGATGGAAAATATTTGCTGTTCTATAGTATACAGCATTACGTCCGCCGACACAACATCAACGCTTTTTTGTAAATGACAAGAGAGGAAAATGCACAAAACAATGCGTTGGGATCAATACCTTTGGAAAGATGCCTTCTGAGATCGCTGCTTTTTTGAAGTTGCCGAATCCGGAACTTTACACCGGCCATAGTTTCCAGCGATCTTCCGCAACGTTACTTGCAAATTCTGGAGAGGGACTCACAGATATAAATCGGTTGGGCGAAATCGGCAACGGTAGCAGAGGGATACATTGAAGAATCAACGAACTACAAGAAAGGGTTAAGTAACAAAATTTTAAACTGCAGTCACAAGAAACCTGACGAAATGCCCAGTTCATCAATTGAAATGCAAACTTATTCCATCTCAACAGCAAGCAGCGAACCATCTTCATCACCGTTCCCAAAAATCAGTTACAATCGGCCATAAACCTTCAACATGCAACTAGCTGTACTTTTAACATTAGTATTGTTAATAATAATAAATAATATTTTTTCTGTATTTGTGTTGAAATAAAAAAACTTTTCTGTATTTGTGTTAAAATAAAATGTTTCATTATTTATTTTAGATTTCTACTTTTCTAGGGTACTCGTAGAAAAATCATTGTTCCTAACACTTGCGCAAAGTGTCTTTCCCGAACGCTATAGCGGTTAGACGAACGACGCGAAGCAAAATCACTTTGCGCATTTGTAGGAAAATAACTATTTCCGAATTATTATATTTTGTAATGAATACACTAATACACATTAACAATAAGTATGATAATCGTAAATCATAATCTGTTACAGTTTTTGAAAAAAAATTTTTTTCGCAGAGAGAGTTTTGAAAAAAAAACACAGAAACTCCATTAAAGATTTATTAAATTAAAAGATAATTAATTGATAAACAACAAAAAATCACCTATTACAAAGATTCAAAAAAGTTTTTAGAATAACAAAATTAAGTCTCAAGTGTCTTCTTATTCAAAAAACAAAGAAATAGAAAATAAAAAAAATAAATTTGACACAAATCTTGGTCACCTTCACTGGTTTTTGTACTTGTAGCAGCTTGTTTTAGGATGTTTTTGTAGAAAGGCTAGATCTGGCAGTTTCCTCCAATCTTCACCATAATGCTTAACCAGCAAACCAATAATAGAAGTTTTATCGCCTTTAAGTTTCTTGCTTAGTGGTACCTCAACTAGTTGAATGGATGAAAGCGAACAATTTTTTTTACACACCTTTAGGTATTTCAGTGTTATTGAGGAAATTAATCTCACCTTGAATCAAAACCATGTGTTCCTTTTTATGAAAAATAAATCGTTTCGCCTTGCTAAATTTTAAATGCCAGGCTCCAGGAAGTTTTACATTTTTTTTGCTTCACTTTTCTAGTCTTGTATGATCCAGTCAACCCCTATTGTTCTAACTGTAGCATGTTTACTTATAATGGCGTCGTATTGACTGGATTCTACAATAACTGGTTTCTTTTTTATTTCCTTCTCTATTAATCCGAAAACCCTATCCGGGGGAATAAAAGAGTGCCCTACAATTGGAAATGTGAGCTCAATTTTTGTAATATTTTTTGGAGATTCTTTAAGAAGCCAGTAGGCTAACAATGGCATCATAGTTGTGTTCTTATTTTGTCCGCCGCACCCATCAGCAAACAAGTTAATTTTTGTGACAGAAGGATCAAATATATGGGTGCCGATGCTATTGTGCATTTTTTTGAGCATCAATTTCCGTCCATAGATACGCGTATACGTTTACAGGTGTCAAGTTGGTTTTAGACGTTCCAGACACTATAGTAAAGTTGTTGTAATTTATTTGCTGGCTGAAATATGCAGCTTGGTCTGGTAATCGAGGCAAGGCCAAGTTTTTCTGGTAGTCAAAGGAAAATGAGACTGTGTTTGGTTCTGGATGTCTTAAGAGACGGAAGGACGCTTTTGCCTTCAAAAATTAACGCGATTCTCTGTAGTTAACCTACATCTTTTCTCTGCCAACGTTGTCAATTTTAGTTGCTCCTTGAAACAGAAGCACGTTGAACAGCAATCTGTAAGTGGAGTTCCAAACGCAATATTGTAATTTGCATTCACATATTTTCTAAAATAACTAATTCTAACGTACAATTTGAAAAGAAATGAAAAATATACGTACATTTCTCTTTTAAGTCTCTGGATGTTCTCTTAAAAAATTTATATTGTAGAAATCTTTTTAAGGCCAATTTAGTGAATGTGTTTTGCGTTCACATATTTTCTAAAATAACTAATTCTAACGTGCAAATTCTCAGGGAGTCTCTGCTGATAATGATTATAAAGCCTTTTAAAATTTAAATCGCATGGAAAGTATACACGCACACTAGTCTTGCTCCTACAATAGTGAGATTTTGCACATTTTAAAGATTCTATAAAGTGTTTTATATGCTTATGTTTTTCGTCGTTCTTGCGACCTACTCTGTCCCCTCCTCTTCGTTCCTTCGGAAGGTCTCCATTTTTCACACAATTTCGAAGTATTCTTTGAACTCGGTTTCCACTAAAATTTGTAATGCCCAGAAACGCATTTTTGCATACTCTTACCAACTTTCCATCTTTCAAACGAACATTGTATTAAATTGAGACTTGAGCGTGATTGGATTTTCCTCTCTTCGGTTTATTTCCTTTACAGCAGTTTAGTATGAGATTATCCTGATCTATTTTAGATTTAGGTTCATATATGTAAGAATGAAATTGTTTAACTTCATTCATTGTTAACGTTTTGCAGAAATACGGTTGTCCGGGTTTACCATCGTGACCACAAGTTGGAAAGGTTGGGAGCACGTGTGGTGTAGGCCTGCAAATAATATAATTTCCCATAAGTTATTGTTAAATCGACTGTAAGATTTTTAAAGCCATAAGTCTCTTTTTTTAATATTCCTAGGGTAGTTTTCCGGTTGCCGCTCTTTCTTACGTACCTTTGCTTCTCGGAGAAGGTAAAATCTTATAATCGGCATTTTTCTCATCCATACCAGTGAATCGCACCAAAAAGAAATTCAATAAAATACGTCAATATACAACGAAATTGCAACTGTAACTAAATATTATCATATTCAATTCACTGCATGTAAACAAACATCGCGTTAGTCACGTAGGCAGAGGAACCAACATGCTTATTGGCTGACCAGCGAACAAGCAGTTTTGCAAATAAACTGTCAAAGCAAAGAAAGAGTTTTGCAAATAACCTATAAATTTGTGCCAACTTTTATATAGGAAAGAGGCACTTATGAAAGGTTTTAACGAAAGTAATAGATTCCTTATTAAAAACCTGTTCAACTTCGCGAAAAAAGTGAATTTTGATTTTTTTTTCGATTAGAGACTTTTGCAAATAAGGGCCTCACATAAAAAGAAGGGTACAGAACATATTAGGTGATGAGGTGAAAGTAACCTAAGTTGAATTTTTGTCCATGATGGAAGATAAATAAGAAATTCTTAGCAATGCATAGTGATGTTATGACTGTTTTATTGGCATACAAAAAGAAAAGTAAATACCGGTACTTCTTGCTTCATGGAGGAAAGAGGCTTTAGCTTGTTACATTAAAGAAATATTAATTTAAAATTAGCTTTGATCTTACCATTTTGTGTTGAAATTATTTCTCCATTAATTTCAGTTCCAGTTCTTCAACCTCTTCGGAGCTATTTAAGGGAAAAACATTCTGTTATGTCATTTTCGGAATTATGATTGTCGTTTGTGTCACTGCTGCTGCCATAAGTAGGCCTGCTATTATTTTGCAGAACTTTGACCAATAAAGTTTTGACTTCGGCATAACTTTTTATAAAAACATCTAGTTTTATGCCCAGAGAGTCAATTTTTTGATTAATGACTTTGAGTTTTAAATCTATACCTGAAAATAAATAATAATATAATAGCTTTACTGTTTACGTTCACTAATGGCATAAAAATGAATTAATCACATTGATCCAGTATTTACGATTATCAGTTGCTTGATCAGTTATTACATACATTCCATTACTACTGGTCTCGTAAGACATTACATACACAGTCAAGTATGCTGTGCACAGTGTTATTATTATCATTATTGGTGTCGCCAACAATTATTTCATTTTCGTGAAGGTTGAGGATGGCAGCAGTATTGTCGGTTATTGCAATTTGTTCTTGGGCATTTTCAGTTTCAATGAATTCTGTAGCATTAAACTCGCTGTTGTAGTTATTTGTTTGAGGTGTAGCAATGCTTTTTGTCATTTGTTTACGCCCCTTTTGTCTTTGAAAATATCTAAAAAATAAATAATGTTCTTATATTGTGCCACAAAGCAGGTAGCTAGTAGAATATACATGCTAGACTAAAATACAGATTATTTTACTTACTCTACTTCTGCATACGTGTCCTCGAGGTTTGAATACAGTTTGCATAATTTATGTACGGTATTTAGGCTTTCTATATCACCTTCTTTTACACTACAGGATATTTTTACCCAGTCAATTCGGGGTATGGATTCCGGGTCTTTAATAAGTTTGTCCCCTTCCTTAAACCCCTTTGGTGGCCAATAAAGGGCACCATCCCGCTCCCAAGCTGATGGGACACTGGCTAGTTGGACGAGGCCGTCCTCAATGGTTTTGGCTATTTTAAACAGCATTATTACAATAACTAACACTAACATAAACCACAACAAATCAGCACTAGGAAGGCGACCCGGCAGCCGGCAAAGTAACAATAACAACATGAAAACAAAACCAAATTGAGGTTATGATGCAGTAGAGATGTAGTGGCCAAATCGAAACCAAATGGGAACGATTCGATTCACATAACATTGTATCCATTTTGAGAATGGGCACATATTGGAGCTATAATGAACTCTAATGACCTAAAAGTGTCCAAATTGTGAGTTTGTGGCTATACGGTCACATTTATGGAAAAATTCATAGTCCTTCGCAAAGATGCAACCGGGGGGACAATAAAAATTATGAATAAAAACGCAAAAATGTGATTTGTGTTGAAATTCAAATAGTTTTTAAAACCAAGGTTTAAAAAAGTAAAAATATATACGAGTGTTTATAATATATTTAATTAAAGAAATACATTTTTTACTTCAATATTTTTAATCTATTCCGATACGTTTTAGGCCGTTATGGTGCTTTTAGTTACTTTTGTTTATTTTTAGATAGTGATTCAGTCAACTTTCAGTTACTTTCAGTTAGTTCCAATTTATTTTAGTCATTTGAGCCGGTTCCGATACGTTATAACCAATTTAATTTTTTTGGATAATTTTAGTTAGTCGCCAAAATTCGGATAATTTGGGTTAGTTTCAACTTACTTTAATATTTTAAATCTGTTCCGATACGTTTTAGCCCTTCTTGATGCTTTTGGTTAGCCGTTCAATCAACTTTCCGTTAATTTCAGTTAGCTTTAATTTATTTTAGTCATTAGAACCGGTTCCGATAAGTTATAACCAATTTTAATATTTTTGGTTAGTTTTGTTGTTGCCAAAATTCGGTTAATTTGGGTTAGTTTTAACTTGCTTTAATATTTTTAATCTGTTTCGATATGTTTTAGCCCATTTTGGTGCCTTTAGTTACTTTTGGTTAGGCGTTCAATCAACTTTCGGTTACTTTCAGTTAGTTCCAATTTATTTTAATCATTGACGATACGTTATGACCAATTTAAATTATTATTGGTCAATTTTAGTTCGGTTAATTTGGGGTAGTTTCAACTTACTTTAATATTTTTAATCTGTTCCGATAAGTTTTAGCCCTTTTTGGTGCTTTTGGTTAGCCGTTCATTCAATTTTCGGTTAATTTCAGTTAGCTTTAATTTATTTTAGTTATTTCAACCGGTTCCAATAAGTTATGACCAATTTTAATGTTTTTGGTTAGTCGCCAAAATTCGGTTAATTTGGGTCAGTTTTAACTTACTTATTTTTATTCTAAGCCGATACGTTTTAGTCCGTTTTAGTGCTTTTAGTTACTTTTGGTTAGTCATTCAATCAACTTTCGGTTACTTTAAGTTAGTTCCAATTTATTTTAGTCATTTGAACAGGTTCCGATGCGTTATAACCAATTTTAATGTTATCGGTTAGTTTTGGTTAGTCGCCAAAGTTCGATTAATTTTGGTTAGTTTTAACTTACTTTAATATTTTTAATCTGTTCCGATACGTTTAACCGTTTTGGTGCTTATGGTTACTTTTGGCTAGTTTTGGTTAGTCGTTCAATCAACTTTCGGTTAATTTCAGTTAGCTTTAATTTATTTTAGTCATTTGAACCGGTTCCTATAAGATATCCAATTTTAATGTTTTTGGTTAGTTTTAGTTAGTCGCCAAAATTCGGTTAATTTGGGTTAGGTTTATCTTACTTTGATATTTTAAATCTGTTCCGATATGTTTTAGCCCGTTTTGGTGCTTTTGGTTACTTTTGGCTAGTTTTGGTTAGTCGTTCAATCAACTTTCGGTTCATTTCAGTTAGCTTTAATTTATTTTAGTCATTTGAACCGTTTCCGATAAGTTATAACCAATTTTAATGTTTTTGGTTAGATATGGTTAGTCGCCAAAATTCGGTTAAATCTGTTCCGACACGTTTTAGCCCGTTTTGGTGCTTTTGGTTACTTTTGGCTTGTTTTGGTTAGTCGTTCAATCAACCTTCGGTTAGTTTCAGTTAGTTCCAATTTATTTTAGTCATTTGAGCAGGTTCCGATACGTTATAACCAATTTTAATGTTTTCGGTTAGTTTTGGTTAGTCGCCAAAATTCGATTAATTTGGGTTAGTTTTAACTTACTTTAATATTTTAAATCTGTTCCGATATGTTTTAGCCCGTTCTGGTGCCTTTGGTTACTTTTGGCTTGTTTTGGTTAGTCTTTCAATCAACTTTCGGTTAGTTTCAGTTAGTTCCAATTTATTTTAGTCATTTGAACCGATTCCGATGCCTTATGATCAAATTTAAGTTGAAGTAAACAAACTAACACGATCTCTCACGCGTATGACGTCATGTGTGACAAATGTAGCACGCACTTTTTCACGATTTGAGGCCCTATACTAGGAAAGCAAAAACATTTTCAATGTTGAAATTCTGTTTAATTATTGGAAACATATTTTCGGATTGTTTCTTTGTATTTTCACCCCTCCCATGGGTAATTTCTAAATACAGTTTGGTCCCATAATGGAATTAAATTTCCATCTGGGAACAAAACATAATTCCGCCATGTCCTGTTGAGAGTACTTTGAAGCTGCACTGTACAAAAAAGGCGGCAAATTTGCATATTTTATTTATTTTTTTAAAATTTGCAGTAAAATTTGTGGCAAAATGTAATGTATTTGCTGTTACATGTCATAGTGAATATGCTATTAGCTTTTTTAAGTAAAAAATGTAAAAAAATCAATTTTCAAAAAAAGTTTAATTTTTTTAGGTTCTTGAAAATATTTATTAATTATAAGGCGCGTTTGTTTTTTAAAGGTATCATAACATTTATCAATATTTTTGGGTCGGCAATGAAAATTAGCCGTATATACAAATAAAAACATCCAACTATACACATAAAAATAATAATCTATCATGAAATCTCAAATGAGCCAAATACTTCATATTGTGTCCGCAATAAATCCAGAACGTTTCAAGTAATATTTTAATTCATGCCCATTTGAGTTGAACGGACACGCGAATAGTAATATGGTCAGTTTTTGGAATAGTGTGTCGATTTAGTAACTATCTCCATCAACATTTTAGAAACATTTCTAGATATATTTCAGCTATTTTCAGAAACAAGATGGGCACAGAACATTATCTATTTGGACACACAATATTATTATAACCAATCGGGACACATTAAAGTTCCATTTTTGAAACATAATGGAAACGAAAGCTGCACTACAGACACATTTCGGAAAAAACTAGGGTGGATTTTAGACCCGGATTTAGATAAATTATGGACACTATCCAGTGCACTTTTAACTTTTATGGAACCATCTTACACAAATTATGGTACAAAAGTTAAACACTGTGCCCGAATTTAAGAGTCGATACTGGAACGACATTTTACCCAAAATTGCTACTTGGGTTGTACTATACATGCCAATCTTGGAAACATGTTCCTACACAAAGAGCTGGTTTTCCAATACAGTCACGACATTACCACTATGTTTCTCTTCTTCTTTTTCTGAGGTAGCACTGCTTACAGAGCTTGTAATATTTGCTTTTTCCCTTAGAGCGTTCCGGTATAGGTATGATCTCAAGGATATGCCCTGTATTCTTCCTAGCATTTTTAGACGGCATACATTTCGTTTTTTTTTGTCATGTTGACAAATTCTCTGCCATCTTTTTGATCAGGAGAAACTCCTACTAATAATTTAATTACATCAATTCTGAACTCCTTAAACGACCTTTTTTCTTGATGGCAACTATTATATAAATAATGAGAGTTCCACATGGCTATATCCAGTAGGTGGAATATAACTTTTTGTGCCATCTGATAGTTTTTCTAGGGCACGAATAGTAACATATCATTTGATCAGCCCTGTCAATACCTGACATGTTTTCATTGTAACGACTGATCTCAACAGGCTTTGTTTTTTGTGGTCAAATCTGTTTGTTGTTTCAATCAAATTGACGAAACAATAAAAATAATCATAGCGTCCCAGCTTTGAACCGGCTGCTTAAGATTTTCAAGAGAGCGCATGTTTGTTTTTAATTCATCTAGCAGAATTCTTAGGCTTTCTTTAGATTCTTTTTTCAGAATGTCAAAAATATTTTTTATATGATTATTTGTGATAATTCCCGTATTTTTGTACCTATCGCATATCAAATTCCAAGCAACTATGTAATTTGAATCACTTACCTGTAATGATTGAATACACTGTAAAGCCTCTCCCTTTAAACATGATAATAGGTAATGAAACTTTTGAATGGAAGCTAGATTATTATTTTTCTACAGCTGCGCGCAAAATAACTAATTACTAAATTGAAATGAAATCGCAAAATCGACGAATGCCGTGGATCCTTATTTTGCGCTCTAGCGCGAACATGGAAAAGAAAATTCTCACTTTTCCGTCTAGCGCGCTATGAATGGTCATGGAAACCGAAGATAAATAAATGACAGTCGTGCGTTTGTTAGTTTGTTGCTGGCACTTCTGTTCTAATATGCCCGAAGCTCGAACATAATATGTCAAAACTGACAGTCATTTGCAAATTTCAGAATAAGTATAGAAAAAAATGTGCATTTAATTTTTAAAAATGCGGCTGTAGAAAAAGTTCTGTGTGTTTTTCGAGCGCAAAGTAAGATTGCCGTTTTCGAAAGATTACTGCGCTTCGGTACGCGTCGCGTAGTAACATTCTTTCTCAAGCGGCAATCCGTTACTTTGCGCTCTAAATACACAAACAACTATTGCGTGAATCAGAGACAAAAAAGTGCCATGAAATTGAAGCCAATTGTTTAGGTCACTATTTAAACTGGGCAATTTTAAAAGGGGCAACTTAATGTTTGATAAGGGATCTATTGAAGTGGTGACAGGCTGCTGGAGAGATGAAAGATAGTCATTAAGATAATGTTTGGCTTTAGCAATAGCATTATAATATGAGCTTTCAAATATGTCTCTCTCTGATTCAAGATCCTTAGCATCGCCACCTGCTAGTTCAAGTTTTGACTTACATATGTCAAACTTCAAAATATAGCTCTATTCTTTCAAGACGAGTCTTTAACTCAACATAATCAGGTTTTGATGAGAAAGTATTTAAATAAGTTAAAAATCTGGTGATTTTAGACTGCCTCTTTTTTGTTTAAGTGCTTTGACGTCCTCTTCAGAAGCCATTATTAAGTAAATAAGCAGATGGATACCTAACTTAAAGGATAAGGAAATAAAACACAACCAATATTTTTATTAAATGTTCAAACTCTCTATGTTGTTAAAAATTGTTATCATAAAAATTAAATCAAAAACGATAAATATCGCATGACGTGCCTGTCGCCACCTGTTCGAGGTATTGAAATTTGAACCTTATAACTATAGCATATACGACACCAAAAACACCAAGGATAAAATGGCACACCAATTCTTTCTTTCCCTGGCGAAATTCAAGATCAAAAAAAAATTATATTATATGGGGTTATGCCTCACTCCAAAAGGTGGATTGTAAGTGAAATGCTCAAAAACTGCAATAAATTGGGTTAATTATGTCAACCCAAAAGTGGTTAAAATTTAGTCTAATTTAAGTCTCTACTCTATGCTTGTTCAATAAAATTAAAAGTAAGGAAATTTCAAAGGAAAATGGATCGGACTAACAGATTTTTCCTGCTGTCGGTGTACGGAGCTCTACGGCCTGCGGCTATACGGATTTCAATATGGCGATGGCGGCGGCAGCGAACACAGTCATCCAAAATGCACGAAGTCGATTTCATCGATTCTATCCGGTCGATTGGACCAAATATTCAGCACACTAATAATGTTGATGCAATCTTTTTGTTTTTTATATTATTTATTTAAATATAAGGTGGACTGTATACATAGGTGAAAATTATTAGTTGTAGAGTCAAAAGTCAGGGCTTAAGTGAAGTGAATTAGTGGGCAGTCTGGACACACAAAAAACTTCTCTTTCTCACTCGAGCGGTGCTAGTCGAGAAATACCATGTTGCACGATTGTGCAGAGCTTACAAGAGCGTCTGGATCAAGGCGCGACACTATACGTACACACCCATTCATTGAAATCAATGTTGAAATTATGAATCACGTCAAGCTTTACGTGTAGTGTGTGTTTAGTATATGCAACCCGCATAGAGCCTTCAATGCCGATTGTGCTTCGTATGTTAATGTCACCCTAAAGGAATACTTTTTCTATTGGTCTGGCGTGTCACCCTAAAGGAATACTTTTTCTATTGGTCTGGCGATTTTGGGGCACTACCAGCCCAGTTAAATGCCATCCTCACTCTTTTTGAGATGCCGAATTTAAACATATTCATGACGGCACTTCTGATAGTGGATCCACCAATGGATGCTAGTCGGGGGTCATGTTAATTCAAATAATTTGTGTGTTGTTAAATAGCTAGGGGAGCCTGGGGCAGGACGGGGACGCTGTAATCAGCTTGGTTCTCATAGGTTGAGGAGAATTAAGAACATCACGAAAGCTTCGATAAAACTATATTTGTTATAATTTAATATTCGTATATGCTGGCCAAAATGCACAGTATGCAATCTTATATTAATTAAACAATAACCTGATTACCTAATGTAATAATAATCGTCAAAAAGCTGTGCTGGGCAATTGCAATATATTGTGTATTGCTTAACAAATTAAACATAGTTTACAGGATATGAAGTCAATACCCTTGTGACCTTATATGCCCAGTACACCTCCCTGGCGAAAAAAAATATATATATATTGAGACAGCAATATATATTTTTTTATGATATATAGATAGATATAATTATAATACTTATAATATAGTTAGTATCATAATAAAGCTTAATCCTAATCATAATAAAGCTTAATCCTATTTTTATGTACTTCTACATTTCTATTATTTATTTTTAACACTACATTTGGATTTTTATTTTCTAATACCTCGTAAGGTCCTATATACAAAGCATCTAATTTACTATTCCTATTTTCGTTGAGAATCAACACTTTATCTCCCACGTTATACTCTACATTAATACATTTTTTATCGAAATTTATTTTCCGGTTTTGTTTGGATGTAATCAAATTATTTCTAGCATCATCACAAGCAGTTTGAAGTCTATATTTAAGCTCTTTAGGATAATCCTCAAAGTTATATAATGGATCTATGTTATTGGCAATATTTGATGGTATTTGGCTTTGTTTTCCAAACACAAGTTCATAAGGAGTATATTTGGTTTCGGTATGCACAGTGTTGTTATACGCAAAGCACCAATATGGTACCCACGTACTCCAACTATCTGCATGTTGTGACACTTGAATACGCAAATAAGCTCCTAAATGTTTGTGCGAGTTTTCCAAAGCTCCTAGAGTTTCATGGTGATAAGCTGTTGAATTTAAGGTATTAATTCCTAGCAATTTACATGATTCCTGAAACAGGTTTGCCAAAAATTCTTTTCCCTGATCTGTGACAATTTCTTGTGGAATTCCATACCGTAGTACAAAATTCTCCACAAAAGACTTAGCTACATCATAAGCTTCTTTCGTTTGTAATGGATAACATTCTATAAATTTGCTGAGTTCACACTGAATTGTTAATATATATGAATTGTTTTTAATGTCAGTCTTTATAGGTCCAACTAAATCAAGAAAAATTTTTTGGAAAGCTGAAGTAGCTGTAGATGTTATTGTCATTGGCTGTTTGGTAGCTTTACTATATTTATATCTTTGACACTCATCGCACTTTTTGACAAACTGATCTACATCTCGCTTCAAACCTGACCAAAAATAAAACTTCTTAATATTGTTGTACATACGGTTAGTACCCGCATGTCCTCCTGTATAAAGGTTGTGAAAATCGTTTAGTATCAATTGTCTCGTTTCTTTGTCTTCAATACGTTTTATGTCCTTAATAATGCATATTTTAATACCGTTTTCTAATATTTCGTTTTTATATCGCGATATATCTTTAATAAATTGACTAGTCTGTATATTTTTTATTATACATATTTCTGCAATTTTATACCTTGTGCACACATTTCCAAGATTCCTCAACGATGTACCTAGGTCAAACGTCGATCGGTAATCTCGACAAAAATAAATTACTTGCAGTTTTTCGTCGTATATAAAATTTGCATAATTCATATTTTTACCATGGTTTATTTTATTTTTATATTTAATAAATGCATCTTTTCCTATCGGCCGTAATTCTATACTATTATCAGGTCGTTTTAATATTTCTACAATTCCAGGGTGATCAAGCCTTTCATCCGTAGAATTTATTAAATCTTCCTGTTCTTTGATTTGTTGATTTTTTTCCTGTGCTCGCGTAATCACATTCACACTATTAATCATTCCCTCACTGATTTCTTTCAGTTCGTTCACATCGATTTTTATACGCGACAAAGCGTCAGCTGTAACATTATGTGTACCTTTTATGTAATTTACCGTAAAATCATATTCCTCTAAAACTAATCTAAATTTAGTTAATCTACTTGATGGGTTTGTCATGCTAAATAAATATACGAGTGGACGATGATCCGTAAGTATTTCAAATTTTCTGCCATACAGATACGGTCTAAAATGTTTTACACTCCAAACAACGGCTAGCAATTCTTTTTCGATGGTACAGTAATTCCTTTCGGCCTTATTTAAAACACGAGAAGCGTACGCTACTGGCTTGTCATTACCATTACATAGAACCGAACCAATAGCATAACCACTAGCATCTGTTTTAAGAATGAATGTATTATTTTCTGAAAAATTTAGATATTGTAATACAGGTGGATTTATAAGTGCCTTTTTTAAAATATCAAATGCTGTTTGACACTTGCCTGTCCAATTAAAGTTTATTCCTTTCCGCGATAATTCATTAAGAGGTTGAGCTATTTGTGCAAAATTACTTATAAATTTTCGATAATAATTTGCAAATGCAACGAACCGTTTAGCTTCATCAGCGTTTCTAGGTATTGGATATTTAGCTATCACTCTGGATTTTTCGGGATCTGGAGAAATTCCATCTGAAGAAATCACATGGCCTAAATATAAAATTTGTTTTTTAAGAAAATCACATTTATTAGGGTTTAATTTCAAATTTACTTCTCTAAGTCTTTGTAAAACTTTAACAAGATTTTTATTATGTTGTTGTAATGAGTTCCCGAATATTATTAGGTCGTCCAAATAAATAAAACAAGACTCATAATTTAACCCAGAAAATGCAACAGTCATGAGTCTAGAAAATGCACTTGGACTAATTTTTAAACCCATAGGTAACCTTCTCATTTGAAACTGACCCTCATTAGTAGTAAATGCTGTGTAAGGCCTACTATCTTTATGTAACTCGACTTGGTAGTATCCTTGAGATAAATCGAGATGAGAAAAGTACAATGCTCCTGATAGTGAGTCTAATATTTCAGAGATGCAAGGTAGAGGCATTTTTTCATCCTTTAATTGACGGTTTACGAGTCTGTAGTCAATAACGACTCTCCATTTCCTTTCGCCATTAGTAGCTTTTTTAGGTACGATTAAAAGGGGTGAAGACCATTCGCACTTAGCCTCTTCAATAATACCCTCGTCAAGCATTTTATGAACCTGCCTATGTATCTCTGACTTTTGAGCCTGGGGAAGCCTATAAGGTTTTACATAAACTGGAACCGCGTTTTCTTTGAGCTGTAGTCTCTGTTGGTAAAGATTAGTAACCGTAAGAGAATCGCCCTCTAAGTGAAAGACGTCTGCATATTTTGCGCATAGTTTTTCGATTGAAAGTTTTTCTTCGTTGTTTAGCGACGACGTGTCTATTAGATCTAAGACTTTATCTACGCGTTCTACAGATAAATTATCGTTTTTGTTAAAGTTATAGATTTGATAATTCTCAATAGGTTCTAATCTAGGTGTGAAATTTTTAACCTTAATTTCGCGGTCATTTACATTCAGAAATCTCACGGCAATTCTTCCATTCTCCGGTCTCGCTATAACACCTGCAACGAACACACCCTCACACAACTCCTCAGAAGAAATAACACAGTCACTGGTACGATCGGCTAAGCAGTATTTTACTATTTCGCTTCTAGGTGGTATTGAAATATAATCATCGAAATTCGACATCATAGGTACCGATACCTTGTTATCGTTAACCCAAAAAGAAAATATTGATGTCTCGTAATTTATGCTTGCTCCGTATTTCGAAAAAAAATCTGAACCTAGTACACCCTGTATACCTGAATTAAATTTATTAAGTACTAAATATTCGTGTTCAATTTCAATATTATTTAGCGAAAATCGAACATTTGTTGCGCCTAGGGAAAATGTAGAACCGCTTATACCCATTATTTTTACCTTTTTTGATGTATCAACATATTCACCTTTTCTTAAGTAATCTGAAAAAAATACACTAATACTAGCTCCGGTGTCTATTAAAAATAGCATATCTTGCATTTCGTAATGCACCTGAATAAAATTCATACCATTTAAGCTTAAAACTACATGTTCTTCTAAATTTTTACACTTATTGTTAGGAACGAAAAAACCGCCTATTCTGCTCTATTCCGCTTATTCCCGGGTTTAAATTTGAATTTTCTGCGTACGGAATTTCGTTTGACATAAGGTTTGGATTGTTATAATTTGATCCACTTACGTCTGTAAAATAAGATCTCTGTTGACCCATATTACGATTTTGCTGATGGCCACGAAAATACGAACGACTTCCACGGGAGCCCCGACCTAGTCTACGGAAATTATTGTTATTAAAATTTCTCGGATTTATACTGCCCGACCTAGTATTATTATTAAAAGGTCTACCTCGATTGTTATTAAATCTATTTGAGAAACCTCTTCCACGACCACCGTAATTGTTAAATCTATTCGAATTATTATTATTCTATCTCATATGAAATACAGACATACTAGAATTTGAGAACTTAAGTTTTTCTTCATCTTTTGCGCCTACTATAGCGTCTTTTAGTGTGGAATAGTCCCTAGCTTTTACTATTGTTCGCAGTTCAGTATTTTTTAGTCCATTGGAAAAGGCATTAATTGCAAGTTTTTCGTTGACATTTCTAAGAATTGTAATGTTTCTATCATTGCCATTTGCTTGAGCTATAGTTAAATTGAGAAATAATTCTTCTATCTGTTTTGCGTAGTCGTCAATTGTCTTCCCGTCTTGTCTAATATTATGTAATTCAGTTGCTAACGCAGCTGCAGATTTTTTTGTAAGTAAATGTGTTTTTATATCAGCTAGTAAGCGGTCAATTGTATTGTAAGTATTTTCTAGCCGTAGTTTTGCCCTACGCGATAATCTAGTTTTCAGAACGTAATTTATTAAATGTTTTTTACCATCGTCATTCAGCAGTTCGCTATAAAGTTGAATAGAGTCAATTAGTTGATTAGTTGTATCCTCATTACCATCAATACACGGCAACAAGGATGCGGCTGTTCTCAAGTCAAATTTTTCAGTCATATTTAAACTTTTATCACCTTGTACAATGTCTAATACCTCTTCACTTTCCTTACCTTCTACTATAACGCTTAACCTCTCTAATAGTATATGTCTACAATTATAAAGAATTTTCCCGATTTCTTTGATATATTTAGAAGCTGCTTGCTGCTCCGCTGAATCTCTTTCAATTTTACCAAATTCTAATTTTAAAGTACTGAAATTATCTTCTAATATACCGATCTCTAACAACAATTTATGTACTCTTTCTAAATTTACCCTTCTCTCGGTAGGTTCTTTAACAATGTTACTACAAAACTTATGCACGGATGCGTATAGTTCTTTAAAATCACTTAATCCTACACTACTCATTTACCTTAATATTATATAATCCGCTATCCGCTACAGAAGTTTTGCCTCGGGAGTGGTCCTAGAAGCTGACGTGTCCAACGTTGCGAACTAGCGGCATTGCACCCACAACTAGCCCGTTCCATCGATGCCAGCCCCGGTTTGGGTACCACTGGTTGAAGTTCCCTGATGGGATCGATTTTGGAATCGACCCATATATATCGTCAGGATGAGTTTTTCTTATACAAGTTCTTGACTTCTTCTTATTTCACGCCTTATTTTTCTTTATTCAATTATGCCACCTACCATTAATGCAAGTACTTCAAGGAGGGAGACGCCCCTGCTGGATTCTTGCGTTGTCGTTTGTCCACCACTGTTTCCAGCTTGTGCAATTATAACTTCTTCTTTTGACTGAGTTTTCCCCATTTTCTTGACACAATCACAATAACTTCATCATTACTTTACTTTACCATTGTTTGAATTCAATCAACGACTTTACAAACATCTTAAGGACACACGAACGCCGCTGGCAGGATCGCCATGTAATCAGCTTGGTTCTCATAGGTTGAGGAGAATTAAGAACATCACGAAAGCTTCGATAAAACTATATTTGTTATAATTTAATATTCGTATATGCTGGCCAAAATGCACAGTATGCAATCTTATATTAATTAAACAATAACCTGATTACCAAATGTAATAATAATCGTCAAAAAGCTGTGCTGGGCAATTGCAATATATTGTGTATTGCTTAACAAATTAAACATAGTTTACAGGATATGAAGTCAATACCCTTGTGACCTTACATGCCCAGTACAACGCTAAGCATTTCTATTCGTAAAAATGAAACCATACATTAAACAAAAAGTTTATTGTGAAAATCCTTGCGTGTTTATATTCGTAACTCTCTTATCATAAAAATATTTGGCTTAATCCACAACGAAGAAGTGTAAAACTCATATATCTAAAAACAAACAAATAACACATTTTGCCTCGGGTAAGGGGCAAGATAGCATAGCCTATGGGGTAAGATGTGGTTACGGTTTTATTTACAAACATCACATATGTGGCTGATTTCTGTCTTAGCTTCTTCGTCTATCCCAGCGTAAGAATTGTGTGACCACTTTTCACATATTTGACAGGCAATCCATCTTTCAGTGTACTCCAAATACTTTTCACCACAATATAAACAGTATGTGTCATCTTCATCTGTAAATAAAGGAGCAGCATGTTTCACGTTCGTTTTCGTTTGAGAGTTTCTTTTCTTTTCAATCACTCCCTGTTTCTGTTTTCCCACGCAGCATTTTTTGGTACCTTCAAGTTCTCTTGTATACGGTGCGGTGTAGAAGTAAGAATTGCCATCTTGCCTCGGCGGTAAATCTTTTTTCTAGCTTTTAGTTCTATATTGGGGACGAGCATTACCTGAGCTGGAGAACAGTGTTCAACGCTGCTATCCAAATTACTGCAATCTTTTTTTGCATGAGAAAATAAGCGAACAGTTTCACATAGGGAGTCACATGGCGATGGGGTTTTTCTAGCGGTCTTTTATGTAAGGGAGTATGGCGGGATGTTGCCAACATGCTCAAAAGAAGATTGTCGTCATCGTCTGAACTTTGGAAACTAATAGAGGGAAGCACATTGCTTGGGCTGAAAATCTGTAGAGATCGGATAGCTGGTAGATGAGAGGATATCTTCATTTACAAAAACCTGTTGATTAAGCTTGGCTGAATGTCTGTAAGGGAATGACGGCTGGTAGATGGAAGAATGGGTCTATTGAATAAAAAAAGTAATAACTGGATAAGTTAGTACTTAAGAAGTTAAGTTAAAACTTTTAAGTATAAGCTATTACTTACGTTTAATTGAATAAAAAGTTGTTTTTACTTAAAAGTGAATACTGGAAAAATATGTCGGTAGTTCAGTAAATACTTATAAGTAGTTACTTATACGTAAGTGAATACTTCATATTTCGATCTTTGATGCGCTTTATACGCATGAAAAAGCAAGTTTTGACAAGTTTGTTTTGTTATGCCACCTGTAGTGCAGTCCAAAACTAGGTTTAGCTACTAACTGGTAAATAGAGACAACATGTCATCAAGTGAGGAAGAAATACCTACTGATAAATCTTGTCAGAGGCTTATTTTCGCCAATATATTAAAAACACACAAGGTGCTTTTAAATAAATCTATGACTCCGGCTATTGTTACCTCTAAAGAAAAGGCATCGAAAGAAGTTAGAGAAGAAGTCGCGAGAAGTACGGGGACAGCTGTTACTGTAGAGAAGCTTAAAATTTTTTTAAATAATATGAAAACAGATGTGAAGAAAAAAACGGATAAAAATGCAACTGGAAACAAGAAAATTAAGCTGCGAGAGTGGGAAAAAGCATTTTTAGAAATTTTAAATGCTGAAACAAATCCGGTCTTTGTTAAAATACCAGGGGCTTTAGCTGTTGGCTCTCAGAGAAATGAAGAGCCGAATATGATCCAATCCCCGGAGTTAGATGTGGGGAATTCGGAGGTATATTCAAGTGGAAATAAAATGAAGATAAATGAGCAGTCAACGAAAAGAAAATTCGAGGCGGAAACTGAAGAAAAAGAAAAATTGTCAATGCAGGAATTACAGCGGCTGGTTCTATTGGAACAATTTAAAGTTGCTAGATTGCAAGCTGAGAGGGAACAACTCCTAATAAAAAGATTGACTTCAGAATCAAAGAAGGCTGCAGAACCATCGATCAAGGACAGCGTGGACAGTGAAATTCTTTCATAAATACGTCAATTTATTGACTTGTAATTATTTTACTTAATTATATGTTAGGTGGTTATTTGTCATTATTATAAATATAATAAATTTTTAAATTACTAGGTTCCTAATAGATATATTATATTAAAAAATAAAACATTAAAAAATGCTTCTATTGAATAAATGGCATAAGATGTACAAAATACATTTACAAAATTTGGAGCATAACATAAATAGGTAGTCAAACAATATAAAGCGAGTTAAGCGAAAGCTTTTATCATGAAACACTAAGCTAAGCTTTTTTTATTTATTATTTATTACTTATAAAATCGTAATACTACTTAATGCCAAATTCAAAAATATAATGAATAGAAGGAAAAGACGGTTTAAATAAATGTAGCACAGTAAATATCAATCGCTTTTATATAGGTACTACACATTGCCGCTAAGTGTTTCCAATATTTCCTGGCGTTGTCTAATGCCTCTTTAACGGATGCCATCATCTATTTCAAGATTGAAATATTCTCCATTGGCGTCGGGATTTTCAAAGGGTTCTTCGAAAAAATCAAAATCATCCTGTAGACGTTTGCTGATATTGTGCAACACAGCACAACAAACAATGATTTTCGGAATTTTATTCAGGGATACTTTTAATTTATGTCCTAAAATTGGGAATCGTTGTTTTATTTGTCCAAATACTCTCTCAATTATTACTCTCTCTCTAGAGTGGGTGATGTTAAATAATTCTTCATTTCGATTTTGGGGGGGATTTGAAAGGTGTCAATAACCAAGGAGAAATTCCATATCCGCTGTCCCCAAGTAAGCAAAAATTTCCATTCTTGCCATAGTTTCGTAGATAGAACTGCTTCCATATTCTGGAGTCATGCACACTCCCAGGCCATTGGGCATCTACACTTGTAATATATTCTCCAGAATCGCAGGTTACTTGCACATTAATGCTGGAAAATCCCTTTCTATTAACATAATCATCACCAAATTCGGATGGCTTTTTAATTTAGATGTGCGTGCAATCTAATGCACCAATAACTGTAGGAATTCGAAATCTATTTGACCATTTTTGTCTTGCTTCTTCCATAGATTGTAGGTTATATGGAAACTTTATCCAATGGTTGGCCTTCCGCATGATATTGTCAACAACGTTATTCACAGTTCTGCACACTGTTGAGTGATGAACGCCAAAATCCTCAGCAACACCTGTTTGAAATCCAGTGTCACTGATATATAGCAAAAATATCTCCATCCTTTGGCGACCACTAAGTGCTCCTCCTCTTGTTTCATCTACTTCTGGCAAAAAATACTCAGAAATGTAGTCCACATTTTCACTTTCAAAACGTAACAACATTTTGGATTTACTAGGACTTATATCTTTCGTTTCTCGATAACACTTTCTATTACGAATATTTAATAATTCTGCCATATTTAAAATATTTACGAAACGAAAATAATTTTCTTGATTCCACAAGTATCGGCCGCAGCTACCTTAACTCCCGTTAAGTTAATACTTTTTAATTTAAGCATATTCTTATCTTTATTCAAGTAGAATTAAGTACCTACTGGAAAACTATAAGTATCTACTTCTATCATAAGCAAATACTGGGCATTCTAAGTAATTGCTTAATGATTTAAGGTTTTAAGTAACTACTCATATTTTATTCAAATACTAATAAGTAAACACTTGTATTTTGTCAAGTAAAAGCATTTACTTTTTTTTATTCAATAGGACCAATATCTGTATTTACAGGAACGTGTGGTTGGAAACCTTCTCGTTCTCAATAAGGTTTATGTTTGTTGTTTCCGCAGCAAGAAAATCTGCATCTGTGAGATTCTCTGGGTTAATAGCCATATGCGCCATTTACGAAATCCTTTGATTGCCGTGGACATTGTGACGACTTGTATAAAAACTTTTCCAAAAATTTCGCTTATTTGGAACATGCTAATAACTCTACCTGTATGTGATCTAAACCAATCTCTTGCGGCTTAATCGTAGTATACATTTAAAGGCTTCATAAAAGAAACATCCAACGGCTGAAGCCTATGCGTGCAGTGAGGCGGGAAGCATATTATAATGTCTACAAGTTCGATGTTTTTGGTGTGCGTAGAGTGACCGTCTAGTAAGAGTAACGCAGGGTTGTCCTTGCTTGCCTCACTGAATTGGATGAAACTTTTGTGCCATGACACAAAGATATCTGTTGTCACCCCTCCGCTGGCATTGCAATGAGAAGTTGTTCCTGGTGCTGAATTATTTAATAATTCAGCTTTCATTCGTTTTCGAGGAAAGATTATCATCGGTGACATATAGGTTTCCGCAGCGTTAACACAAATTTCGACAATAACAGTTTGTCTTCTTTCAGCTGACGATAACGATCCTACTTGTTTCCTTCCCTTGCGTGAGTTTATTTTTGATTTTGTTTTTGAAACCGACGAGACTCGCGTTTACTAATACTTCACCCTCTGGCAGCTGAGGTTGCTTCTGGCTTTCTTATGGACAAGTCAGTGTAGCGTTGTAAAAATCCTTGGGCCCAGTCGACACCCGCGAGTTTGGTTGTTGTATTAAATCTATTTTTCTTACCATTCTTGACGGTAAGTTGGTAAGCTAAACTTCTGAGTTCCATTATAGTAAGTCCAAATAAACTTGCTTCCATTTCTTTCAAATATTTGACTAATTCGTTCTCTTATTCTTTACTAAAAAGTGTTTCAATCGGCTAATCCAAATTCATTTCATCTCTGGTTTTAATTGCTTTAACGTGTCTCTCCAAAGTCGTTTGTGGGACTGAATACTGCAATGCAGCTTTGCGGCAACCCATTTCTTTCTTCAATACTTTTTCAACCGCATGTTTTCTTTTGACCACTCTCCTCTCGTTGATATTCTTTTATATTTACGTACCATTATTCTGCAAATAAAAAAATATATTCTTAATAAAGTATACCTACCTACCAATATATTTTTTCAAAAAAAAAAAGGTTTGGGGCATGATGGGGTACACAACAAAGATGATACCCCATCATGCCCCAAACAAACAATTGACAATTTATGCAAAATTGTTTTCTTACCTTTTCCTATAAATTTAAAAAACAAGTGTTTCCAAAAGATGCCTATATACTGGCACACTGCAGAAAAAAAGCTACATTTTTTAAAACACGATGTACTAAGCCACAAAATAAGATCACTCACAGGTAAAACTGACAAATCGATCACAACTGTCGAACGACGTGTTTCAAACTAATGTTTTGGCTATACTCGATTATGTTGTTGTCTAGTGTACTCAAGGTCAGCCCTAAAGATATTCGCACACGTTAATTTTTGGTACAATAGGGGTACCCCATCTTACCCCAAGACCCGGTTGTAACGGTATAAGTATATACCCTGTATATCGACAAGATATTGTAACTGCTAAATATTATAATAACATATTTTATAAACTGCATACGATTGCACACGATGGCAAAACACGCTGACCTGATTAGAGTTCATATTTGGTAATGTAACGTAACTGGGTATCATAATTGATCATTAATATCATCATTAATATCAATATTGTAAGACTGTTCAATATACCATCAATACATAGAGTTGAATAAACTCAAGTCTTATTTGGGCCTCGGATGAACGAACTTTGACTCAACTAGTAACTCAAGGGGATATAATATAGCACCTCTTGGTTGAGTCATTACATGGCGCTCCGTGATCAAAATAAAGTATGCCTTGGCTACCAGGCAAATAATTTACAGAAATCCTATTCACTCAGAGGTAAAACGGCCATAAGAAGAAGAAGAAAAATGAAGAAATTTCTCTTTTTGGTTTTTATTACAGGAAGAGATAAGTGAAAATAGAAATGGAAGTTAGATACGGCCAATTGAACATTTGAAAAGTAGAAACGTGAAGGTGAAAAACAATAATCATGATGAAAGTAAAATAGAAATTTACACAGGTATGTTTAGACTATAACATTAATGTTAAAATGTGCTAAGTTAGTTTTACCATATATTTTCTTTATATAAGCATATATCTAGGTAGCTTTTTAAGTATGACAATTATATTATCACATTATATGCTGCTATTTTCAACGGGTTGCTTTAAATTTCACTGTGCACGTTATATTTTCTGTACGGGGTTATAACAATTAGTAATTGCAGTGGCTAATTTATTCAATTACTATGACATTTTTATAGGTGAAATAAGCCTTAGATTATAACAGCGGATTTTTGTGGCAAATATTACCTTAGAGAGTTAATGTGAAAAACGGTATACAGACATGTCAAAAGTATTAATGCTAACTCAACAACAGTTGCTGGTTGTTAAAATGCAAAAATTTTAAAATACCAACAATTGATCATTATCTCAATCACATACTCATTCAAAATAAAAGAAGAAATTTTTTTTTAGCAGAACAAAAAAACGAAAAAAAGAAATTGGATAGAAAAAGGTCAAAAGGTATCCCATATTTTTGAAAATATATAGCGAGTATCATTAAAATAACGAAGTCAGTGTTCATTCATTAACGTCCAGAATTTCATTTGTTTATTTTTGACAGTTGTTCGAGGTTGATACTTCGATAAAACTTTTGTATTTCAATTTAGATATTTCTTCTCTTATGAGTTTCGCTTTAGATATCAATTTACGTACAAAATAACTGTTGAATTTTGATGTCAACATGCATTTATTCAAACCCATTGGGATGCTCTTTGAATAAAGATTAAATTCATAATGAGAAGTATTTAAGTTTGATTTCTCAATACTCAAACACTACTTAAGAAATTGTTAGTAGTGTGTTAACGAGAGTGAGTCCTCACGGAGGAGGTAATTACCTTATCCTCCGTGAGGGCTCTCTCTCTTTTGCTTACTGAGGAGTCTTTCTCATCATGTAATTAATACATTTCCCATCTTTATCTACATATATGTTGACCTTGCCCCTGACCATGACTTTTCCCCTCCCCTCTTAAATAAACATAATAAAACCAGCTATTCTGTATGTTTCTTCACTTCACAGTTTAGTTTTCAATGGAAGAACTCAAATTAAGAAATCGAGTACTCAAGAGAGTCAATTCAGAAATAGTAAGTTCGGAAACAGTTAGTTCAAAAAAGAAAAAAAGTGACGTGCATTTGAAAGAGGAATGCCCTATTTGTTTTAGTTCTTTGGAAAAAGAAAACATTTGCACACCAAATTGGTGTGAACACAAATTTTGTTTAGATTGCTTGACAGAATGGTTAAAAACGAAGGATGTTTTGTCCATTGTATAGAAGTCATTGTGATTACATTAGTATAAAATATACTAATCAAAAAAGAGCTATTGTGAAAGAAACTAAATCAATTGTAGATATTTTTGAAACTATTCTAGATGGTGATAATAATGAAGAAGATAATGAAGTAGTTTATATCATTCCCAGAACATCAATGTGATAATAAGAGGGAATTTTCTGTTTATAAGAAACATTGATACTTACGATCATTCAGTCGCTGTTAGTTATATGCATTAACAGTTATGGATGAGGCTGTGAAAAAGTTACATGAAGAATTTAACCAATTAACTTCAGATAATTATTATAATGCTATGCATAGCAGACCAGAATATGTTGACTTTTATTGTGAGTTTGCGGAACATTATTCGAAAGGTGCGTCCGCTTGTGCTCAATACTTCGAAAATTTCAATGTATTGCAGTTTGTAGTTGAACTGAAACAATTGGGATTTTTTGTTGAAGTGGTTAGTTTGAAGAAATATATAGTAGATCCAACTATATTAGATGTGATAAAATTGGCAGAAGAAGAATTGGGAAAACTTCAACTTGAAGTATTTGTGTAAGATATGGAGAACTTTGTGTTAGAACTTTATGAAAACTTTTTGATGTCGGAAGCCTGTTCGCGGTTTTATGCGCTTACGGGAAATGATGCTGAAGCTCAAGATATACTGTGGTATGAGAACTATATGCAACATGCTGAGTTTTGTAAAAAAGGTGTACAAGTGTGTAGCGAGTTCTTAAAGAACAAAGACAGAGTCAAGTTTGTATTGGAACTTAATATGTTAAAATTATATTATAAGAATATATGTGTGTATTAGGAAATTTAAATGTGAGAAATGAAATGTATTTAATAAAACTAAGTTAAATAAAATTATTTTTTTTTATTCATTCATAAAAAAATTATTATAAATATAAAACACATTTGAAAGCGCACACATAGATGGTGACTTTGAATGATAAAAACATTTAGGTGTTGAAGCAATTAAAATTGGTTGTTCCTCTAATTCAATTATTGGTTTGCTGGAATATTTTCTTAGGTAATCTGCTTTTTCGTTTCCTTTAACATAAACAAATTGCGCTTGTTCAGTAAATTTTTTTTAATAATTGTTGAAAAGTGGTGTAGTGGGGTATAACCGATATTCCAATTAATGCAGTGGTGATTTTTCATTAACCATACAGCTTGCTTGTGCGCTTCAGGAGAAAGAGAATTCAAAGAAAATGGTTGCTTGAAAACATAATGACTAATTTTTTCTCCATCATAGGCAGCTAATTCTTTAGGTAGAAATTTATTCTTTTCATCTTTGAACGCTTGAATATCCAAAACTAATCTCATATTTTTAAAGTTGCAAATTTTTTAAACACAAAGTTTTTATTGGAATATGATTCAATACGTTTTTTCAGTTCTTCTAAATTTTTAATGAAAATGTCTAATTTCTTTAACATATTGTAAGATCATTACTTCATGAACTATATTAAGAACCTGCTTAGAGTTGCTCTATCTTTAAATGATCTTATACAACTAAGAAATATTTGTTCAAATGTTAAATAAATGTAGTGCTTCAAGAGGGTGGGGGTGAAATGTAATATTAAAAGCAACTTGAAAATTAAAGTTGTTTAACAAGTTTAGTGAGTGGGTTGTAAGTGAAAACTTTATCATGTAATATTAAACAATACGCTGAAGTATCTTTTTCTATATCTTTGTTTAGTTCAAATTCTACTCTCATTACTACAGGTCCAGCTTGTAAAGATTCCTTTTGATGTGAGCAGTTTATATAAGCAATAGGAGCTTTTGTTTTAAAATCGCTTGGGTCAAATAAAGGTTCTTCGGTTTTTGCATAGTAAGAAGATCGAAATTGGGAATACATTTCATACAATATAGCATATTTATTATTACTTATGTCCAGGAGAAGATCATTATAGGGGTATCTTTCAGAATTCAAAAAATCTTTAATATTTCTCAAGTTTATATCATTAAATTCACTCATATTTCATATTTTCGAATCTCTCTTCTCCTGTTGGAACGCAACTATAACATGCCGAGGAGTTTCAACTCTAGTAGATGTCTTAACAGGCCAATTGTGTCTGGATGTTTTCAACAGTTCCGGATATTCAACTAATTCCCAACTTCTAAATGCAATAACTAAATCTGTTCCCTTATCAATAATTTTGGTTAATGATAATTCTTGAGGGATTGCTACTGAAATATGTGGTATATTCCAAGTTAGTTTGTGAAGAGTAATTTTTGGTATTTCACTTGGATCGGTAGTTATAATAGCATTATTGTCAGTGTTATCTCGCAGAATTATTAGCTCCTGTTTTGCGTTTAATATAACTTTCCTATAGTCTTCAAAGAAACCCATTAACATTTTAAGAGGAATGCAAACATTAAATGAACCAGTTTTTTCATCAACTAATGTATTTGCTATCTTTGGTGACCATCCTGCATTTTTTAATTTGTCAGATTCATTTGTATTATATGAGAGGTAACCTTTTAGAGTGGATGTTAAACCAACATCCCTTATAGAATCTATAGTAACCCCATTCAACTGATATCTCATTTCTCTAAAGAGAAATGCTATCCCATTGTTTACAAGAGATAGTGTTTTAGAAACTGTTCCATCTGCCTTAGATAATTTTCCCTCTATGTAAAGAAAACTTTCGCAGGGAAGAGTATACTTTTCAATTTCATGAACGGGAATTAGTATTTCATCATTGTTGCTTAATTTTGTTGGCAAATATGGTTCATAAGAATGCAACTCTGAGTGAGTAATAGAATTGTCAATATAAAGTTTTTCGCTAACATTAAGTATATTCATTTTAAAAGTTTAAGTCCAAGTGATTTAAGAAATTGTTTGTTTGTACTTGTTAATCTATTAGCGTTGATTCGACTACTAAACTTAACTTTATTATGTTTAGCTTTATATGTTTTTTGAATTTGTTGAATATTGGCTGTTGATTGAATATCGTTTCTATTATAAAAAATAACCATTATGAATTTAGTTTTTTTACATGTAATCTTAGTGAAACAGTTTCTTTTCGAAAATTAACAAAATCGAGATTCTGATCTAATATTTTAACAGTAATTTTGTCTATTGCTTTCACTATTACCGGAAAATAAATAATATTTTGAGGACTTTCAATTATTTTAAATCCTGGCGAAACGTTTGGGAAAAATTGATGTATAATATGGACAGGTCTTCCGTTCAGATAGGAACCTTCAGCAATACTGCAATCTATACATAAGGAATTAACTTTTATAATTTCAGCTGGATTGTCTGATAATTTACTTTTTCCATCACCTTTAATAGTTTGGTTTTTAAATCCTAAATTTTTTCCAATAGTTCCATCTTTAAATGTAATATCAGCCGTAGATTTAATTTCAGATTGTAAAGTGTTATGATTAGCATATAAGTGAAAAGATATTCCTTTTTTATCAAAAATATTTTGTAGAAATTTATTTATATCGCCTATTTCATAACTACCAGCAGGTATTTCAACATAATCGTTTGAATTCCCGTAATACAGTTTGTTATTAGTTTCATCAATGTTGGGAATAGCATTAAAAGTTTCAAAATTTGTTAGTCCTATAACATAATCTGAGTCTTCATCTAAGTAAATTGGTGGATTAAATGATGCAAAAAGTTCACTACTTTGTGCAGAAAGAGCTATTGTAAATGACATGTCAGTTCCCACAACCTCTTTAAAATAAAGAATAGTTCATAATTACATGTTTATATAAAGAAATTGTAGACAAAGTTGCCCACAAATTGATGAATCATATGATTGATAGGAATCATGATTATAAAAGATGTAATTTTTGCTACTATCGCTAAAGAAGTATGATATATTTCTGCAGGTGGTCTTAAACCTCCAAAACTATCAAAATAAATAATTTGTTTACCGTGCTTTACATAAGCTGTCCAATGAGTTCCTGGACCATATTGATCATCCAAATTAATAATAGCACATTCAACTTTATTTATAACTTTTGGTAGTTTATTACGCATAAATATTCCTCGAAAATTAGGGATTTTCAAAAGCCTCACATATTTTTTTAACTCAAAATTTGAAAGTGGTTTGCGAGGTAGCATATTTAACAGTTTTTTGCATAGGGTTTCAAATATAATCCACAACCTTGCTTATAAGGTCGCAAAAAAAGACCTTTACCAACTGACATTTGCTCTATAGCCTTATTATGTCTTTTTTGTTCTCCAAGTTTATTTTTTGCACTTTTAACCGCATTTATTGATGAAGCAATTCCTGCAGCTCCCCCACTTAGTGCTCCCAATGCAGAGAGTGCTGCAAATATTGGAATTAGCGGTAACAAACCACCGAATTTTGGAATTGGGATAATTCTTTTAGCAGGTTGTTTTACCTTTACGTTTCCTTTACTGATAGATGCTAGAGCATCTTCAGCCGCAATTCGTAAATTTTTGTATTTTCTTCCCAATATCCCCCTTTTCGCCCTTCGTAACGCTGACTGAAATGAGATAGTCCTGGTAGTTCTTTTTCGTTTTTTCAATTTTATTCCTTTGCCTTTTATTCCTTTTCCTCTCTTTTGAATACCCATACCTAACTTAGACTTAGTTTTCATAATACCCGCTATTCCTAGTGCGGCTAATCGTTCGCCTAAAGAAGCGTCACTCGATTTAAATCTTTGAAAAGCTCTTTCCGCTAATAATTGATCTGCCCTATTGCGATTCTTCAAGTTGGGAAATTTATAATAAGCAATATCGTGTTCTTTGCAAGCTTCGTCTAAAGGATTTTTACTCTTATCTCCTCGCTCAAGACGTTTAACAAGTTTTGTTCCTGGATTACAATATTTGTATGATGGAATGTGTAATTCAAAAGGTAGTTTATTAATAAGACTGTTTAGTGAACCACCTTTCAACACGAGCATTAAGCTTTTAATAGAGCTAGATGTAACATATCCCATTATATATATATAATATGGAGTTTACAGTTCCTTTCTTCATTGAAACAGTTAGAGCTTGCTCAACACTGATCTAATGCAGATCGAAAAGCAACAGTTTTCTTTACCGATAAAAAATCATGATCTAGATATAATAAATTTTAGAAAGCATGGTGTCTTGTTTGGAGGTTCATGTAAAAGAGCAATAGTTGTAGGACCCTCTGGATGTGGGAAAACTAATGTAATTATTGCCCTATTAACTTCCGAAAATGGGTTAAGTTTTGGAAATGTGTATATTTACTCAAAATCATTATATCAATCAAAATACGAGTTTTTAAGAAATCTATTAAACTCAATTAAAGAAATAGGATATTTTGAATCATCTCGTGAAGAAGATATATTACAACCGAATGAAATTAAACCTAATTCTATAATCATATTTGATGACATTGTTTGTTGTGATCAGAATATTATGAGAGATTACTTCTGTTTCGGTAGACATAAAAATACTGATTGTTTTTATTTAAGCCAAACATATTCAGCTGTTCCTAAACAATTAATTAGAGATAATACCAATTTGTTAATAATATTTAAACAAGATGGTACAAATTTAAAACATATTTATGATGATCATGTAAATACCGATATGTCTTATCAACAATTTAAAGACTTATGTGGTATTTGTTGGCGGTCAGATTATGATTTTGTAGTTATTGATAAAGATTGCAACATGAAATCTGGTCGTTATCGAAAGGGATTTGATAACTTTATTAAATTTTAGAAAATATATATATAACCATCATTTCAATTAAGTTAATATTAGTACATAATCTAAACTATATCTATAAACATGAACGAGAAAATTGCAAAAGAACTAGTGAAAGCTCGTAAAGCCGTAAAGCGAAAATATCAAGCCCTAAAGTCAGATATAGCAGAATCAAAAATTCGCCAAGAAAAAGAGTTAAAGCCCATTACTCAACCTTTGCAGGAATTAATTAAAACTATAAAATCGGAACCATTAATAAAACGGGAAATATCTTCACCTTCGTTCTTTTCAACTCTTCAACATTCTAAATTTTCACCTATCAAACAACAACCAACAAGAAGACAGACAAACATATATAAAAAGTATCTCCCCACTGAAATACCATCATTTTTGCAAGATGAAGAAATATATCAGAAGAATGATGATAGTGATAATGATGATGTTTTTTTACCCAGCCCTAGTCGCAGATTGAGTTCCACAATGACATCTCAAGCAAGAGGGCGTACTTCTAGTCCAAACGAGTCCACTATAATCGAACCAACTGACGAAGAAGTTAGACAAGACATCCTTGAATTAACTAGAACTCCTGCTTATGAGGAATATCTTGAGGCATTTCATCCGCTCGTAAGAACATTTGTTGATTTGGCAATTAAGGGTAGACGAGATGTGGATTACACTCACGGTCTAACTCATGACCCTGTAGCGGAAAAATGGAAAATTGGAGATAGTTTATTCGATTTTGAAAAAGAAAATTTGAAAGTTAAAAATTTAACCTACAAAGGAACTCCCGGATTGTATGAGCTCATTTTTTTCCAAGATCCAAAGGGTTATACATCAAAAGATCTTGAAAATTATATGGATATTTTAAAAAGAACAAACGCTTATAGAAGAAATTATGATGCTAATGAACAGATACAGGGAACTACCGATCCGAAATATCTAACAATAATTAAACCATATTTAATTGAAAAAAAATACTGAAACAATCGAGCAAATCGACTACATCCAGCATTTCAAGCGTTTCAAGTCTAAGCAGATTAAGACCACCTCAAACACGTCAGGGAACAACAAAAACAAGATCTACAAAGGGAGGAACGTTGTTTAATTTATCAAATAAAAAAGTTGATTATGTCTATTATGATGATGTAAACGAACTAGTGGAAAGATTAAAATTACTAGTTTCTTCGCAAATGGCAGGTCATACGGGCCACCAAAATGAAATTATATCAATATTGGAAGAACTTCGAGAAGCAAAAATAATTGTATAAAAGGTAATTAATTGCAAAGAAACAATTATTATGTTATAGTCCATGAAGTTAAAATGTCGATTGATAAATTCGGATCACACATACTTTTCAAAGATCAAAATAAAATATTAGAATATAGAAATGCTCCTTCTTCTTCTTCTTCATCTTCTGAGATCTTAAATATTGTGGATATTAATAAAGTAAAATTGTATTATAACATTGTTTTACCTTTTATCGGAAAATGGGATTCCATTAATAATCAATATGAATTACTTCAAGATGGAAGAAATACATATGTTTTCCCATTCAAAGAGGGATATATAGAGAAAGTTGAATATCCAAAAGAAGATGTTGCTCTTCATATAAACGGTAAAGCAGTAAAATATGGAACGAAAACCAAAATTATATTAGGTGATATAATCAGTTTCCACAACGCTAAAAAATCGATAACATATTTGCCTTTGTTTTATGGAGAACTTGTAATATAATGTCCAATTATAATAGAACAATAAACATTCTTAATTTACAACTATGACTGTTAACTTTAAAGAAGAAATTGTTAATGAACTTCATAAGCCAAGCAGAAAATATTACAAACGTCGGAGGGTTATAGTAAAAGGTTTAAATGATTTATGGCAAGCTGATTTAGTCGAAATGATACCTTATTGGAAATTGAATAGATGATATCGTTACATGTTGGTAGTAATTAATGTATTCTCAAAATATGTTTGGATAGAACCAATTAAATCAAAATCAGGAAAAGAAGTTACTCAAGCTATGAGAAAAATTTTGGAAACTGTTGAAAATGTTCCAAAACACCTTCAAACTGATATGGGAAAAGAATTCTTTAACAAAGATTTTCAAAAGTTAATGACTGATTTTAGCATAAATCATTATAACACTTATTCTAATTTAAAAGCCAGTGTGGTGGAAAGAGTGAACAGAACTATAAAAAATTTAATGTGGAAAAAATTTAGTTTGCGTGGAAAGTACAAATGGATTGATATTTTAGATGAAATAGTTCAGAAATATAATAACACAAAACATTCGACAATCAATAAAAAGCCAGTTGAAGTTAACAAAAATAATGAAAAAGACATTTTAAGATCATCTTTTACTCGTGCAAAAACAATCGATCCAAAGTTTCCAAAATTTAGGGTTGGTGATTATGTGCGGATAAGCAAGCAGCGAGAAGCATTTTCCAAGAGTTACACGCCGAATTGGTCAAATAAAATATTTAGCATAAAAAAAGTTAAAGTTACAAAGCCTATAACATATTTGCTTCAAGATGAAAAGAACCAAGAAATTGCAGGAGGGTTTTATGGAGAAGAGTTGCAGAATGTTAAACATCCAGATGTCTATTTGGTAGAAAAAGTATTAAGAAAAAAAGGAAATAAAGTATATGTTAAATGGCTTGGATTGGATAAATCACACAATTCATGGATTCTTAAAAGAGATGTATTATAATTTAATGGTTGTACCATAAACGTATTTTAATTAAAATTCTTATATATTTTTTTTATCAAATAAAACAAATGTTAGTATTGAAATATTTTATTAAAAATCAATTTAAATTTAAACATTAAACCTTTCATTAAAAATCTTGTTTCTATGTTCCTTACTCAGAAATATGTCCAAAACATTTTGACACTGCACAATTCTTCTATCAAATCGAAGTCTGTCTGCATAAAATTTCTGATATTCAGATATTCGCGCTTGCCTGTAAACAAAAGACCACACCACCATCCAATATAGTTTATTTTTATCTTCACAAATATTGACCGATTTCTTCATAATATGTCTTCGTTGAAAGATTATTTTTTAATTTTTCTTCCAATTGTTCCGGATACAACAAAAGCATTTCCAGCATCACACATACATTTTCACTATTGACATTCTGATTTGGATTTAGCACTTCATATATGTCGGATAGAATGTTTCTTGATTGTGTGCAAAGGCTGGTTTGAAACAATTTGAAATACTTCTCAAATTCTTGTTTCTTAATTATTTGAATTCTATAATCCACAATCTCAATGAGCGACCATAAGGTGTCAACAGAACTGCATGAAAGACAAACATAATTTCCATGCAATTTTTGAATTTTTAAGATGAGGCAATCATTATATTTATGAAAGCTTAAAGTAATGTTACCACACATCAACGATTGTGTATCTGAATTAGAAGAATAAAAATAATTAGCTATCACTCCCTGGTATTTCAACAGAGCTTTCCATTCCTCTTCATTTAGACTCACATAAAATCCGTTGCTACTTCCAATAAGAATTCTTGGTGAAAAATCAGTTTAAACTTATTCCAACAGCTATGAACTTGGACGAAGAATTATTTAAATAATACACTTTAGAATTTAGAAGTTTTTCACTAATTTTTATACATGAATCGTCTTTCTTAAACACATTATTAGTATTAGTGCTATACTCATTTACATTACTGAAATTAGTATACATGTTTATTATTAAGTGTGATCTGGTAAACTGAACTGTTTCGAGATAGTCTTTGATGATATAATATGATCCCCACCAGTTATCATCCCCACTCTTTTATCAGAAATTTTAAGGTTGTTCGTTTTAATTGTATTCTATTTAATCTGTTTTGAATTTATATTACATAAGTCCTAACACTGTTATGAGAGAAAGTAAACCTACTGTTAATACTACATTAATAATATAAGATATATAACACTTGGAATTTTCTTGCTCGTTAAAAAGGGTGTTGTTTAAACATGTAAGATTTGTTGATTTTATAGGGTTTTCTCTATGTATCAATTCGGAACATTCATCATTTTTACGTTTGATGATCCAATTTGTGTCATAAATGGTATTGTTTACATAATAATATAAAATTTTGAAGAAATTGCTATTAATGTTCATCTGCTGCATTTTAAAGGAAAATGCTTGGCTGCTATTATTAATTTTTTCAATTCTCATATGATAACATGATTGCGGTAATTCATAATCCGATGTATTTTTGAAACAAACTAAACTATGTGTCACTTTATATGGAATATGCACATATAAAGTATTTCTTGTAATGTAATATAACAAAATATATGGGGTAAGAGACATGATTAAAACACCTTAAAATTTTAATTCTATATTCTAATAAACAAGAAGAGACAACTCTATTACAGTATCATCGACTGAATGATGACATTTACAATAATTCAAATTATAAATAGCAAAAAAAAGGGATAATGAAATTTAAAACATAACAATTACAATATTTTTGATGCCATGATGACATTCGCAACAGTCAAAATTATAAACGAAAAAAAGAAAATGTTTCTATTAAATTTGGTCATAACAACATCTTGGTCTTCACATTTCTTCATCTTACAAAGCCACAAACATTCAGCTAAGTCACACTTGTTGTGAAGTCTATGATGTTCTTCAATAGGACAATCTTCAATCGTCCATTCAAAAATTTCAGCACCACAGTAAAAACATTTGCAGATATCAGCAATTAACAAATAATAAAAACCTGCACGAGCTAAAACTTCGGGCCTTAATTTTCCCTTCCATTTATTAAATGTTGAAAGTCTTTTTTCATAACTTCTATATGAAATATTATCAATTTCCTTATCACAACTTTCTAAAGACATGCTTTGGTAGTTAGGCTAACTTTAAGTAATACAAAGCTTTTCCCTATCTTAAATACAATCCAACAACCTTGAAAAATCGGTTTAGAAGAGAGGGAACATTGTTTTATAATAATTCTTTATGCTCATCTGCCCACTGATAAAAAGGAATATCATGATGACCCCATGAAAGTGTATCAAAGCTGTCCGGAATTTTATATCTTTTGTCGTCTGAAGAAGTTAGAGTTAATTTATTCACCAATTCAGTAAACATATTATGTAAACGAGATCGAAAGGTATACATAGTGCAAAACGTTTTTGAATTATTTTCAACTACATCTTTGTAATGAATATATGTTAACTGATTTTTGATACTACTTTTTTTAACCCCTTTTGCTCTTTTAAGCAAACCACTTTCTGTTTTAATGCAATATGCTTTCGCTCCGGTTCCATAAAAACTTTCAATAGGTTCACCAGCATATTCATCTTTAAATTTTCCAACCACAGATTTAGTAATTGGCATATTATGACAATTGCCGATTTGATAATTTGAAGTATCAAATCTATCTATATTACACTTTATGTCATCATAAACATTTTCGGTTTGAACCGCAACTAAATTTTCTGAAAATATGGTTAAGTCTTTGAAGTAAGGTTTTGCAATAAGATTTTCTGCGCCATCTTTTCTACTGTTTTTTGTCCATTCAGTAACCAACCTAATATCAGTCCTTTTGTCAACATTTTCCATTGTTTTTCCATAAATGCTATTATTCGCTACTTTATATGTACTTTTTTCAAATTTGTTTTTAGATTCATTTCTTAACTTGGTGTTTAAATCAATATATTTTTTTAGCCATGGTGATTGATTAAACTTTAAAACTCTATATATTTTAACTATCTCTATTCCATTTTCAATGCATTGTTTCAATAAAGAATAATGAAGAACATATTTTTCCTTATTATTTAAATTTGGAATTAACTTTGACCATTTTGAATTAGGAAGTTTGTAACTTTCAGGACAGAATGGAAATTCATTATGTTGATCATGTAATATATTTGGATATTTTAAATCAACTTCAAATACATATCCTGATTCTGCAGTGTCAGAAATATTCATTATGTTTAAATTTTCAATTTCATCGTTTTTTAACCAAATGAAATTATTTGTTGGAAGATATTGTGACATTGCATAACCGTATAAGTTTGTTGCATCAAGATACAAAATATATTTACTTGGTTCTGATGGATCATAATTTGAAAGAAATATATTATTTGCTTCAGATTTTCTACTTATACAGGTACTGACTCCTCCACGAACATTACTTTTAAAAAAATGTAACATATCAGGATCGGTTAACAATTCTAATTCTACCCCAGTGTAACGTAAACATGCATCAAAACTTAAACCGGGAAAAGTGTAATAATGAGCAGGATCTAATTTATAAGTGTTAATACATGTTTTTCTAAAATTTTCGAAAACATCTGCAAGGAGTAACACATCAGATTTTAAATAAATGTCAGAATATTCGCCAATCGAATTGCATTGAAACAAATTAAATACAATGTTGGCTCTCTCATACTCTCTTTCGGAAATATGTTCATCTGTTAGATCATTATAAAAGTTTTCCTGATCAGGCAAATTTACCTCATCTAGTTTCGAGTAGTTATCGATATATTTATATGGAAAAACTCCTTTTTGACGAATATATTTAAATTGTTCTTTGTCATTAAAATATTTTGATACTTCTTTACATTGAAGATCATCAAGCGTTTCAGATAGATTTGCCAAAGAGTATGGTAAAAATTGAAATGAATCTATAAATCTAATATGAAAATATTTTTTTTTAAGGTATTTGATTTTTTATCGAAATAGGAGCCAACTTCAATATGTTTTTCAAATGAGATATATTTTTCTTTATTTTGAGCTATTACAGATAATTGTTCATTATTTTGACATATATTCTTAATAAACAAATGGGAATCATAATTCCTCAAATTATGTAATATTGCAGGAATAAAATTTGGTTGTTTGTAATTTAAATTACAGATGGAATGTGCAGGACCTCTATATTTTCCAGTGATATGACAATGATCAGCAACTTTATCATTATCAATATATTTGTCACAAATATGACACTCATTAGTGTAGTTCAAATGTATTTTATCTAATTCAGATAATTTATTAATTTTTTTATGAACTTTAAGATATTTGCTGTATAAATTACAAATATCTCTCTCTAAAAAATTTATAAATATTTGGGCACTGTTAGGTCCTCTATATAGTTCAAATTTGGAAAAACTAGCAATGAATATGGAAGGTGTTCACATTTTTTAATTGTGTATGACGCAGAATTATCTAATTCGACTTCCATGTCTGAATTATTATCATCATTATTTAATAGAGGCTTAAGAATACATTCGAAGTCAGCATATACAACGAAAGGAACTTCCATCTGTTTTTGAATGTTAATAAATTTAAGAATATTTCCGGGAGAATTATTTCCAAATTTATCGGCTTTGATTTCTGTTGATGGTAAATTAATTCTAACAAAATCACAATCAAAATTGTTGTGTCTAACTAAGTATTCTTTAGTGCCAAAATATTGTAAACAACCATCACAAAGATGTATTTTGCCATTATGATTAGAAACTTGCTTTGAAATTAATTTAGACAAATCGGAAATGTAAGAGTAATGAAAATTTCCATCATCATCACTAAATAATAACAAGTTCACATGAACTAATTTCTTATTTTTTGTGTAGTGGAGGGGACCAATTATTTGATATTCAAATTTAAAATCTTTTTCAAATTGTTCGAGGCCATACACATTAATTGAAATTTCATTTTGTGATTCAAATTTTGGAATGTCTTTTAAAGTAACTGGAAAGTTTATACCTGTTACGTTCAACAGTGTTGTGAAATGTGGGTATGATGTAACTTCACAGGCCAGTCCTGTAGGAGGATGAATTGCTGCAACAATGGACCACGCGAAGCAGCAGTTATCGTTGTTCCTAGGATTTATAACTGCATGCTTCATCCTTATTTCTTCAGGTAATGGAATGTGTGCTGACGCGCGAAGGGGATTATATTTGTTGATGTTCACTTCCTAATGCAGAATTTTCACTAGTATCCATCCTGAAAAGAATAAAAAATAAAATAAATACAATTTTAAAAATTAATATTTTCAAAATAGTACAATTATTTTAAAATATTTTCAGTCTCAAATACATAATTTGAGTTCTGAAAAATTATTTTAAAATGAAATTTTTTTTTAAATTGGCCATATTTTTAGAATATTTTCAACAAAAGAAAATAATTTACCTGAATCACGTTCTGCGAGTTCATCAGATTTTCGGTCTATGGTTTGCAACATGTCTTCCAAGATCAATGAGAGTGTTGTGCTGCTACATATAATATGGAATGGTGTGTTAAACGATTTTACTTCATACTCCTCATTGGTCGGATTGAAATATAACCCAAACAATTCCAAATTTAATTTTAGCGTTGTTAGCCTTTTTAATTCGGCTTCTATTACAGTTACAATTTTATTCAAAATTGTATTAAAAAAACTTTTAATGTTGACTTCAAATTGATCTGCCGAAATCCTATACGATATTATTCGTTTTTGAAACGCAGATTTAATAATTTGGATTCCATCTTTACTTCTGATTATCGCATTGTCTTTGTGGCTGTTTGTTCGCAAATGACTTGCCCACATATTTCGCTTCACAGTTTTTCTACATTCCTTGCAATACTTGTCATCTGAAAAAAACGAAATAGATGTTAGTTTAAAAGCACTAAAAATTAGAACGAAGAAAATTACAGTTTACACATTTAAACCACGAAAATAAAAATTAAATAGCACATATCAAAAAAATCTTACCATTGGTAGAAGTGGATGCCATTTCTGTTGTCTTTCCACAAACTTGTCGAATGTGACGCATAAGATTATCTTTGCGGTTGAAGTTTCGTTTACATATAAAACATTGGAATTGCATTTTGAAAATCTTAAAAATAAAAATGTCTCTTCTTGTGAAGCTGCTTTTACATTCGGCTGGGAAATGATGAAAAGGTTTGAAACTCATTGTTTTAAATAAGGGGATTTTGGGAAGGTTTGGATTGTTATCGATGGAATTTACCAACTCCTCAAAATTGTTTGTAATCCAATGCTGTCTTTACATTCAACAGGTGAAATAATGAACATTGTTAAAATTCATTGCTTTAAATTAAAGGAATTAAGGGAATGGATGGATGGTTAAGGGATGGCATTTACCAACTCATCAAAACTGTTTTTTATTCGACTCCACTTCTCCTGATCTTCTTTATTAAAATATTTCACAGAATCTAAAGAATAGCCCAAAGTTTTTAGTTTTGAAATAATTTTTTTGTTTTTTGAATTAAATTTCTTTTGTACAATAAACGATCTATTTTTTACATTAAAAAATGTTTTGTCTGTTTTAGAAAATGTATTATTTGTCTGTGTTTGTTTCGTTTGTTGCATCTGTGTTGCGAGGCCATATGGTTTATTTTGAATTTTAAAAAATGTATCGTCTGTTTGAAAAACTATCGTCTGCGTATCTTGTTCCATCTGCGTCTCTTTTGTACTGTTAAATTGTTCTGTTTGGGTTTGTTTACAATTATTACAATTTTGAATAGAAGGAGGTGGAGAATTCATACTATTCCATGAAATGTCGCTAAACTGATCATTTCGTAACATAAAATTTTGAACTGGAATGAATTCATCAGTATTTTCAGAGTTATCAATAGAAAATTTAAAATTATTTGCTGCAATATTTGTTAGTGACGAAGTAGAAGCTTGAAGTGGACTTTTCTGTTGGTCATAACTTACAAAATCGTTATCGTTAGAGCCATTAGGACTATTTTGCCCGCAGGAAACTGATAAATTACTTAAGGTAGATTTTGAAGAGAAATAGTTTGATTGGTTATTTAATAAGAGAGATTTGAGAATGGTAGAACTTTTACTGCGGGACTTTCTTGACTACAAGGTATCATATCATCATCATCACTAAATCTATTGTCTGATATGTTTAAATTAGTATTTTCAATGTTATTTGATTGTTCGTCGATTCGCGAACAAGAAGGTCCTGCTAAAGTTGGATCAAACGATCTATTAAGTGGCAGTTCCACATTATCAGATGGAATTCCTAATAAATCTTTAAATGTTGTCAAATCATCTAAAACTTGTGATGGAATTTCACTCTCACTATTTTTTCCCCAGTTTAAATTATTTTCCACCACAATATTGTTATATTCAAATGAATTTAAATTAAAATTATTATCCAAAGGTGTGATTTCAATATTTTCTTCTAAATTTAGATCAAAATTATTATTTTCCAAAGCTATCGTTTCAATATTTTCTCCTAAATTTAAATCAAAATCATTATTATCTAAAGCTGTGATTTCAATATTTTCTTCTAAATTTAGATCAGAATTATTATTTTCCAATGCTGTCGTTTCAACATTTTCTTCTAAAGCAACATTGTCTGCAGTTAAATCTAGCAAAATTTCATTGGAATTATTATAATGTGTGCTACTCTGTTG